>CAUYTI010096295.1:0-43681 GCA_963575145.1 Galago senegalensis | reverse complement strand
GCCCGGACCCGCCAAACAACAATGACGGCTGCAACCAAAAAATAGCCGGGCGTTGTGGCGGGTGCCTGTGGTCCTAGCTACTTGGGAGGCAGAGGCAAGAGACTCGCTTGAGCCCAGGAGTTGGAGGTTGCTGTGAGCTGTGGTGCCACGGCACTCTACCCAGGGGGACAGCTTGAGGCTCTGTCTCAAAAAAAAAAAAAAAAAAAAAATAGGTTTACCAGGTGGTAACAAGGCCAGGGATTTCTTCCTGTTCTATTGTGGTATGTTTGAATCACATTTGCTTTATGGAATGGGAAAGGAAGAACCATAATAAAATTTGAGGTCATGATGTTATAAATCAGGGGTTCTCAAATTCTGTTCCTCAGAGCTGCAGAATCTTTATCATCTAGAAACATTTAAAAAATGCAGATGTTCTAGTCCTACTCTTGACTTCCTGAATCTGCAGCTCTGTGGGTGGCACCTAGAAATCTATTTTAACAAATTCTCCAGGTGATTTGGAGGAATCCTAAAGGCTGAAAGCCATATAATTCATGCTCAAATGAACATCCTCTACCTACATCTTTTGTGTTCAACTTGGCTTGACTGCTAGGTTCAACAGCTACAGCTTGTGGTTTTAAAACTTACCTGCAAATTATTAATACTTGATGCTCTTCTTACTGATGAGGAGACATTTGGATCCCCTCTCTGAGTAATTCCTGAGGCTAAGTCATAAACAGACCCAATTTCTATTGAATTATACATATCCTTTGTTTATAAGAGTTCTATGGATTTAAGCAATTAGCTTTATACATGCATCTCATATATATTTTTGCTATTTTTTTGTTAGCCTTTTAAATGCACATATGGTACATGTTGTTTATTGGTTTATAACTTTCAATTTTTTTAAAGGTATACACAAGGTGTCCATAAAGTTCATGTGTAATTTTAAATAGTTTTACATTGTAAATTGCTCATGAAATTTATGGACATCCTATATAGTAGATTAATCAGTGGATTTGGGGTTTCTTGCAAATTTATTTATTTATTTAGAGATAAAAATCTCATTTTGTTGCCCTGGGTAGAGTGCTGTGGCATCATAGCTCATAGCAGTAACCTCAAACTCTTGGTCTCAAGAGATCCTCTTGCCTCAGCTCCTAAGCAATTGGGACTATAGGCACCGACCATGACACCAAACTAGTTTTTCTTTTCTTTTTTTTTTCTTTACAATAGCACAAATCCCCTTTTATTTACTTTTCATCAGTTTAAATCCTTGAGGGGCACAGCATCACATGAATTCTGTGTCCAATGGCCTTAGCAGGAAGGTTGCTTTGGAATTTGGCACAAACCATGCCCCTGTTTCCATGGGCTCGAGTTATCTTTCCCCAGATTACCCTAGTTTTGTTTGGTTTGCCGCTAGGAGTCACTGTGTTGTTCGTTGCTCTGTATACATAGCACATCTCCTGCCCAAATAGAATTCAGTTTCATCTCGGGCATAAACACCTGCAGTTTTAAGAAGAGCGTGTGCTCTCTTTGGTTCTGGAGACCTCTCTTATAGCCAGCAAAAATGGCCTTGGACCACAGACTTCCAGACATATTTGCCTTTTAGAAGTCCTATTCCCAGCAGACCTCCACAGGCCTCAAGATGGTAGAAAGAGCTCTTTTTTTTTTAAAGTAGAGACCAGGTCTCATTCTTGCTCAGGCCCGTCTCAAACTCCTGAGCTCAAGTAATCCACCCGCCTCAGCCTCCCAGAATGCTAGGATTACAGGCATGCATTACTGCACCCAGCCCTGTTTCTTGCAAATTTAGAAACTATTTTACCCTCCAAGATTATCTTCATTAGAAGTAGTTGGAACTTAGTTGGGCTTCTAGTAAGTGAAAATCCAAGCTTCTTAAAGACTTTTACTTCAGTAAGTCCGGACAGGCTCTATAATACCCTTAGGGACCTCTTGGACCTGGAGGCTGTCTATATCAACAAATTCAAGCTTCCCCTCAAAGCCCTGAGCTGATATCTTACTGGCCACAATTGAGTCATATGCTGCCTCCACTCCCAGAGAGTCTGCGGGGGGAGGTGAATATTTGATTTTGACACATGACTTTTACGAGTAAAATTGGAAGTGGATTTTGGAATAGTTTTAAAAGCAGCAGTATTAGTCATTTCAGTGCCTATAAACTTTTATGCTCTATGTTAAAAACTTTGCTCCTCTGGAATACATTTTATTATACATGTTAAAAAGTGAGCCAAGAGGTTGCAGGTTATTTTTCGGAAAAAAGATACCTTTTTATCTCAACACCACATGTTTCTCTCTTACCATTTTCTAGTGCCACTTTTCATACATGCATATGCCAAAAAAGTCACATTATTTGGGTCTATTTACAAATTCTCTATTCTCTTTGCTTGCTAAATCTCTCCACTACTGATCTGAGCATTGCATTGTATAAGTTAGCAATGCCTTACTATACATTGTAATTTCCAGTTTTAAGTTTATCTTGTGAAATTATTCTTTTAAGTTATTCTCACATGTTTATTTGTCTGGTTAAGCATTAGGACCGTTTATGTGAAAAATTCTAAGGGCTCTTCATTTTAATATCGATTGAAATCTTGTCAAGTGCGTATTAGGGAGAATTTAAGTTTTACGATGGAAAGTTTTTGTCGCTTTTTAGAAGGAATGTTTCTTTCATAAAGCTTTGTAATGACATATTATTTAACCAGCTACCTTCTTCCTCTCCTATAGTTTCCAGGAGTTGGCTGATGTCGTATAAACTGCAGGAAAAGATGTTTTGTCTTTCCTATTTCTATTTATCTGTTCTTGCCTCTTATTGCCTTGGTAGATAGTGTGGAACAGTGTTAAATAATAATGGTGAGAACAGGAATTTTGTCTTCATTGTTAGTCTAATGAGGATTCTTCTAATATTTTCACTGTTATGTCTTATATTGGCTTTTGTTCAGAATATAAATCTTGTCAAAGAAGTACCTACCTAGTAAATTCCTTTTCAGCATCTATTGAGATAATTATATGATTTTCTCCTTGGACTTACTAATCTTCATATAATACAAAATGCTATACAGGAGCTTTACATTTTTTGTATTTTATATCCATCAATCTTTTCCCTTTATGTGCTGTCTCTGAATCTAGTGTGTGGGCAGGCCTTGCCAAAACTGAGATCAGTTTTACATTCGTGTCTATTTTTGTTTAATCCTTCTTATAGTCTCATTTTTTACTATTTAACTCAATAGAAGCTGGAGTTTATTTTGGAGTTAATATAGATGTTTCCCCATTGTCACAGGACTATTAATTGAATAATCTATCTGTTCCCTGTGAAATGAGTAGGAAGTTGTTTTGTTTGTTTTTAATGCTAAGGAGAAATAAAATACCTTCTTCTTCAGAAGAAGGGATCCTACTTCTGACCTGTTTTGGCCTCGTCACTTACTTTGATGCATCATGGGAAAGGTTAATGGTCAGTGCCATGAGCTCGTTACCCTGAGGGAGAACTAATATGGCGAAAAGGGGTTGTGTTTTAGCCTGAAATGGGAACTTCTTTCTTTTCGATTCATGCATATTA
This sequence comes from Galago senegalensis, assembly GCA_963575145.1. NCBI lineage: Eukaryota > Metazoa > Chordata > Mammalia > Primates > Galagidae > Galago > Galago senegalensis. The sequence goes on along the minus strand of CAUYTI010096295.1, from coordinate 40,140 downwards.
CCCTGCAATCCTTAGACTTTTAAAAAAAGATTCCAGATTACTTTATGTTCGTTTCTGATATCTCGCTCTTCACCAGCATGTACTACAGACTGAGAATTTCTGATGAGCCCGTATCTCCTTTGCATATGTTCCAAGCTGGGCAACGTGGGAAGCTGAATGTGTTAGAGGGGTTGGTGAGCACACCTGGCAGGTCAGGCTAAATGATGTGAAGTTGCCACCCCATTACCCATGCTCACCACCCAGAGTTCATTCCCATTTGGAATGCAGGGACGGTGAGAACCTGTTGGCATGCGAAACGTGACCTCTGAATCCCACAGGGCACTTCCCATTAACTACAATCAGATGCGTGTCCTTGGATTGCCTCAAATAAGGTGATGAATAACAATGCTAAATGCCTTCCCTCCGCCATTTGTGGACATGTATCTCTTCCTACACGGTTCTCAACTTCTAACTAGAGTATCGCACTTTCATCTTCTCTGGATTTCAGTTAACCAAATAACTCTTTTCTTGTTTTTCTTCCTGGTGGTCTGATGCTACAGGGCAGAGGACACCTGATTTATTATGTAGCAGCACCTGATTCTTTCCCAACACTTTAGATATGGTCTGTCTCAGTACATATCTTGATATTTAGGTGTATACAGAGATGCATTTCTGATAATACAAGAAATACATGTTCATTTAAGAATTTAAAAGTATAGAACCATATGAAAAAAATTTAACTATCCTTAATTATATTGTCTAGAGCAGTGGTTCTCAACCTTCCTAATGCCTCAACCCTTTAATATAGTTCCTCATGTTGTGGTGACCCCCAACCATAAAATTATTTTTGTTGCTACTTCATAACTGTAATTCTGCTACTGTTATGAATCGTAATGTAAATATCCGATATGCAGGATGTATTTTCATTGTTACAAAGGGGTCGCGACCCACAGGTTGAGAACCGCTGGTCTAGAGATAACACTGGTGTTTTTCCTCTTAGCTTTCTGTGTGTGTATAGACACACCGAAAGTATGTGTTCAGAACCAAAACTTTGGGGGATCACATCTCACATCGTTTTCTTTAATTACCTTGCTTTTTGCCTTTTTGATTCGAGTGCTTTCACAGAAAGTAAAATCAAGTGATTCAAGAATTCAGCATAGAGAATGAACTATTTAATTCAAATGTACTTCATTCTAAATAGTCATTTATATAAAAACAGCTTTCATCCACGTATACCCTTTGCCAAATTCCCTATTGGTATGTTGAAATGAGAGTTTCTTATACAATGAATAATATTCACGTGTTCTTAATATCCTTGTCTGTTTTACACGTTGCCATTTTTCCCAAAGTTGATCATAATTCTGTCAAATATATGATGACTATTTTACATTCATATGTATTTAAAAATACCAGATTTTTCCTTTTTGATTTTTGTGTGTTTAAGCATTTTCAGGAAACATTTTAATACTACATCATTATAAAAATATTATTCTGAATTTTCTTTAATTTATAATATTGTTGATGGTTAGCCCTGGACTTTTGTTTAGAGCATAAGGGAGGTTTTCTGCTTTTCCACTCCTTAATAGTCCCCACACAATTTATTATATAATCTCTCTTTCACCACTGATTTGAAATGCTACTATGTCATGTATTAAATCCCTAAATATGTGGAGTTCTGTTTGGGGGCTCTCTCTGTTGTGTCCCATTAATCTGTTCATTTATTGCTGCATAAATACCACCCTGCTTTGTTTATTGTAGCTTTAGAGCATATTCTGGAATCTAGTAGAGCAAGATCCCTTTCCTTTTCTACATCTGTTTAACTATTTGCATCTTTAGTATTCCAGATTAACTATAAAAGCAATTTGACATTTTTTTTTAAATCCAGCAAAAATGTATAGACTAATTTGGGGATAATGGAAGTATTTGTTATATTGAATATTTCCATTCATTCACCTACACTGTTTTATTATAACTTAAAGTTTATTTCCTGAGAATGTGAATTCTGACTCCGTATTCTCTTTTTCCAAATATCCTTTGATGTTTTTACCCATTTTTATTCCATCCGAACTTTAAAATCACTTTGTTCAATTCTGCTAATCCTGTTGGAAATTATTAGAATCACCTGAAATGTGTTAATAAATGTGGGAAAGATTAGCATCTTCATCATAATCGACCTCCTCTAGGAAGGTGACATCTCTCTTCCTTTAGTCAAAATGTCTTTAACTGGCCTTAGATAAAGCCACTAATTATCTTCATATTTATTTTACACATTTCTCGTTAAGTTATTTTCTCAATATTTTATAGTATTTTTCACTCCTGCTAAATTTCTAACTGATCATTGTGGACAAATAAGAAAGCTATTAAAGGAGGGAAAGAGAAGTGGATGGATGGATGTTTACATGTTTGTTTAACCAGCCAATTCATTGAACATTCATTAATTCCAGTAGCTTTTACAATTTGTTTTTTAAAGTCTTCTGAGTAGACAGTAGATCAATTTGAATTCTTATTCCTCCTTTCTAATAATCACCACTTGTCTGTATTTTATCTTTTGGTAGCCATCCTTTCTGAACAACATTAAAACCTTTAAGGGAGTATGGTGGCCATCTTTATCTCATTTTTTATTTTAATTGGAATGCCATTAGCTTCCCTCATTACGAATTGGAGGAAATGTTGGTTTGGGATAGCTTTAAGTTTTGAATATTATTGTTAGGAAGAAATGTTGCAGTTTGTCAGGCCAAGTCTCACCATGTCCCCCTTGGTAGAGTGCTGTAGCATCATAGCTCACAGAAACCTCAAACTCTTGGGCTTAAGTGATTCTCTTGCCTCAGCCTCCCAAGTAGCTGGGACTATAGGCGCCCACCACAATCCTGGCTATTTTTGTTGTTGTTGTAGTTGTTATTGATTAGCAGGCCTAGGCTAGATTTGAACCAGCTAGCCCAGTGTATGTGGCCGGCGCCCTAACCACTAAGCTATGGGTGCCGAGCCTATCATACCTGTTCTTATTTAACCCCCCTTCTCTTCTTCTTTCATCTTGGCCTATGGTCTCACTAAGGATTAAGTGAGACTAAGAGAGTCAGCCTGGGAATATTGTCTTCACTGAACTTCTATTCCCATGAGGGCTCCCTCAGTAAGATTCAGGCCCTGTTATTCTTGAAAAATACTGTGGCTTTTGAGAAGAAAGACGAGCGTAAGTTATGACATTTGAGAGTGCCATGAAAGCTTTTATTCTTTGCTGCAGATTGCTACAGCAAATTAACTTGAGAGGAATTATTTTCCCTTTTTTTTTTTTTTTTTTGGCTGGGGCTGGGTTTGAACCCACCACCTTCAGCATATGGGGCAGACGCCTTACCCTTTTGAGCCACAGCTGCCACCCATATTATTATTTTCCTTTTAATCTGCAGGATGCATTTTAAAGTTTTCCTTGGTTTCATAGCCTTTTTTTCTCCGGCCCTATTTAGGATTCTTTCCTCTTTTTTCTTCTTGGATGGAAAAGAGAACAATTCATCTCTGGACCTTGGGGACAGACAGGGTGGGTGATTTGCTGTTGGCTTGCACTGTACCGGGTCCAGGGAATCTGAGAGTCTCACCAGAAATGCTGAGCAACATTTCTAACCAAGCAGCCGATCAACATAGTCACACATAGCATAAGTCAGAAGACCTAGTAGTAACATCAGGAATGTTCATGTTGTATAAAAGCTAAAACACACAGCTGTCCAGCAGAAAATGAGATATCCCAGAATTTTGCCTTTGTGAGATCAGAAGTCATGTCTCTCCAAATCTGCCTCTGGTTGAGCAGAACACTGTCCCTCTCCTTGGGGAGGGGACAGTCTTTATCCCTCCTGTCCCTCGTACTGACACCTGCCCTGAGGGGGAGCAGACACACTCAAACGGTTCCCTCACCAGCGATGGTTTCGGGGCTCTGTGACTCTCTTTGCTGCCAGTGACATCAGTTACTTCTTGCTTTTTGGACCACCCCACTGAATACCACGCTCTACGCTCTGCCTTCCCATTTCCTGGCATGATTCGACAGAAGTGGAAGGAAAAGAATGTCAGAGAGTGACAAAAGTGCTGCTTGTACTCTGTCTCAGAGGTTCACCACCTTTGAGATGAGATGAACCAACAAAGCTTCAGAACCAAAACTGGAACACAAATATAAATATTTTCTTTTGCTCAGAAAAAGTGTTTTCAAACTGCTGTTTACTCATTCATTTCAGTCATTCATCATTCAGTAGGTATTTATTTAGGGCCTGTGATGTGCTGGATTATGGGGACATGATAGGGGGCGAGACCCAACCCAGCTCCTGCTCACCTTGAGCCGCCTCATTATTAGAAAGACAGACATCCATGTAACAAGTACACACACAGAATGACAAGTGTATGTGCGAGATGTAGGTTATATAAGGTTGTAGAAGACAATAAAGATTGCTCAAGGAAATAATGATTAGGAAGAGTCCCAAAGAATGAGCAGAAATCTTCTCCTTTATATTGTTTATTTTTTTAAAGAAAACACTAGAAATCAAAGATTTAATTCCAGACATCACTTTATGCTGAATTCAACTTTGCATTTTGATAAGCATGTTCATGTCTATCTCCTTTTGTTAGCATTCGGCTCTGGGCCTTGCCCCAGAGTACCAGGCTTACCCTTGACCACACAGATAGAGTCACCATATAGTGTTAACAGAAATGCCGTCCACTCTGCTAGCAGAACAGCACTGGTCCGGAGCTAGAAACTTGGCATGACATGGCTCAGATACAGACCTATCCAGCAGCAAAATAGGCATCTGGTTTTCTTTGGGGGAAAAAACCAAAGTGCTGTTTTATGTACTTAAAGGGATGAAGCCTGGCCTGGAGGCAGAATGTGAACATCTCAGGCTAAGGGAAGGACTTGCCCTTGGAATCGCCTTACTCTTGGCTGTCTACTAGGGTTCTGCATACAATTTTCTTTGTGACTAGAAGAGCTTCGCTGTTTAAAAAAAGAATGAAAGAAATCAAAGTCCCTGATGTCAAATGCTACCTTTAGTAAAAATCTGTAATGTCCAATGTTTCCAAGTCAAAGGTCATGGGAATAATTTCGTTGTGTGCCATCTAAAAATGAAATAAGTATAAAAATGTGTGTAATGTGTGTACGTTGACGATACTGTTGGATCTTTCAAAATGAATTGAAATTGAAAGGTTATTTGATGGGAGGAATACAGGAATATATGAGGATGGTGATTAAGTGAGATGAAGAGAGTCAAACTGGGAATATTTTCTTCACTAAACTTCTATTCCTATGAGGGTTCCCTCAGTAAGATTCAGCCCTGTTATTCTTGAAAAATACTGTGACTTTTGAGAATAAAGGCGAGCATAAGTTATGGATAGAAGCTTTTAAAGTAAGTATATGTGAGAGTTACCACTATCTAAGAATAAACTATATCAACTGCAAAAAGCATAAAAAGTGACTATAGCAATTCACATGTTCATTACAAGATGAAATGGCCTGAGTCCTGTTAGTGATACACAAATAGATATGTACTTAACGACGGGATCTTGTCTAAACGAAATTGAAAGATATGAAACACAGTGAAAAGCGGGTTCCTGGAAATGAGTCATAACACCTGTGTAGGGTAAAAAAAAGAAAAGAAAAGAATAGAAAATTCTATGGTATGGATTCCAAAAGCAAGTTCCTGACACCCAAATGTTAGGGCTGCAGGAAGTGCGTAGATGGTGATTTCAGGGTTTGCTTTTTACTTGTGAGAATTTTCTTTTAGAAAAAAGCACAGCTGCCGGAGGCATTTTTAACTTTATTTTATTCACTGATTTTACTTTCCATCCCCACTGTTTGAAACTAACTTAAACCAGTTTGGTCAATTGAGCAATTGTCTTTCCTTTGGGATATTAAGAGGATAGTTTAGTGAATTTAGGCATTTCGAGGTAGGTGCACCTGTTCAGGTAAGGAAAAGTTTCTTTCCTTCAACTTCCCCAACTCAAGGTATGCAGCAGGGAAAGCAAGTCTCTGACCAAGGCCTACTACACAGTTTGTTGATTAACAAAGAGGTGCACACACAAGCCTAACAACCTGCTCTGAAAGTCTGTTACAGTCCCAGATCTGCCCTTTTGGCAACCTGACTAGCTCTTACTCGCAAGATGTGGCAAAGGGTGGTGGTGCCTGTGGCTCAGTGGGTAGGGCACCAGCCCCATATACCAAGGGTGGTGGGTTTGAACCTGGCCCCAGCCAAATTGCAACAAAAAATAACTGGGTGTTGGGGCAGGTGCCTGTAGTCCCAGCTACTTGGGAGGCTGAGTCAAGAGAATCACCTAAGCCCAAGAGCTAGAAGTTGCTGTGAGCTGTGATGCAACATCACTCTATTGAGGGCAACAGAGTGAGACTCTGTCTCTAAAAAAAGAAAAGAAAAGAAAGAAAGAAAGATGTGGCAATATTTCCCTGGTAGGAGTCCACTAACCTCACTGCTATCACATCAAAAGACAGACTCTTTCCATAAGCCATTATACTACAAGACTGGTCAAGGTCCAAAGTCTAAAGAGCCACTGCCACGAGTATAATTACTAGGATACCTGGATTTTAAAACTTTGTCTATACTGCAGTGGAGGTATAGGTGTGTGTGTGTGTGTGTGTGTATTTTTTTCCAAAATATCTGGTTTGCCTTCATTTTATCAATCAAAAATCATGTCAGGCCAGGCATGGTGACTCACACCTATGATCCTGGCACTTTGGGAGGCCGAAGCAGGTGGATTTCCTGAGCTTAGGAGTTAGAGACCAACCTGAGCAAAGCAAGACCCCATCTCTACAAATAGAAAAACAAAAACTAGCTGGGTGTGGTGGTGGGTACCTGTAGTCTTACCTACTTGGGAGGCTGAGACAAGAGGATTTCTTGAGCCCAAGAGTTTGAGGTTGCTGTGAGCCATGATGCCAAGGCATTCTAGCCAGGGTGAGTGAGTGAAACTCCACCTTAAAAAAAGAAAGGCCTGCCACCATGATGCTGCCTAAGCAACCTTACATATTGTTGACGGAAGTTAGCTTGAGAGCTTCTAGAGGCTGGTTCTGCAGCGTGGGTTTCCACTGGTGCCTGTGGAATGCCATTTAACCAGCCTATGTGCCCCTGGGGGTGTACTTTAGATATTAACCAACACACCTGAGGTGTAAACTAAAATGAGCATTCACATGTACATCATACGAGCAGTAAATGATAGACAACGTGACGCCCTTTTTCCCATCATCCTTTTTTTTTTTTTTTTTGCTTTTTATGAATCATTTGCTATGTTAATCTCTCATGAGATTAAGGGTAATGTGATAGGAAAATTATTTGGTATAATTTTCCCCCCATGATAATGTTCCTTATGGCAACTGATATTTACTTTAGGTTTTTTGTAAAGCTGTGGAAACTCTTTTAGAAAAGAAAATAATAGCCAAAGGTTTCCAGGCATTAGCATGGGTTTCTGGACAAATCACACGCAAGCCTGCTGCCATGTGCTTGATTCTAGCACAACTGGACATTATTGAGCAGGGAACAGGGTCAATAACCGCACTCCTCTGGGCTCTGTGATGCTGTCCTTTCCCTTCTGAGGAACTACTGATGGTCAAATGCATTCCTAAAATTTAGCTCGTAAAGTCTAATGTAGAATTTAGATTATTTATGATTAATTTATTTAAAATTACCTAAATGTTCCCTTTCACTCCTGTTTGTAGAGTCGGTATTTCACCAACTGCAAAACTATCAAAAATGTAAATTTTTCTCTTACCTACAGGAACTTTAACATTATCAGGCTATCGCTGTGGGTGGCAGAATCCCTCAGAAGGGCTTGTTGTAAGGACAGAGTGCTGAGTTCTATTGTCAGAGCTTCTGACTGTGGATGTCTGAAGCCGGTCCAGGAATTCCATTCCTTAACAGCTCCCAGACAGTCCTTTGAGAAACACTGGTCTTCCTGCTGCCCCCTCTCCATGTGAAATTTTAAATCACATTGTGAGGCTCTTTATATAAACAATAATAAATAACGTAGGGGAAAATATCTTTAATGGTAACAGAAAAGTCGCTCTTTAAGTGACAATGATTTATCATTTTTCAATGCATAATAAAAACGTGATTAAAGTAACTCGAGGAAAGCATTCGTTTTCCTGAAGCAAACTTGCTTCAGCTACAGTGTTTTCTAACACTTCCATAAGGCCTGATATTCTGCCAATTATAAGTGCAGAAATAAATTAAATGTAGAAGTGATAGAAATATTTGGGATCGCAAATAAAGGATGCTGTGTTTTCTCTGCCCTTGCTACAATGACGTGTAAATGAAGTTTCTAAAACTGGTACAAGTGAGGCCAGTTGGGTGTGGAAAACCAAATTCTTAGAAAGAAAGAAATCTTGAAGGATGGGAAAAAAAAGAAGGTTGGCAAGAGAAATTGAAGAACTGAGATGAGAGTGAAAAATTAGGCCTTGTAGCTGAGGCTTGTTAGCACATACAGTATTAGCAATTATTTATTTTAGTCTGTAGCTAGACTGCTAGACTATTGAGTATAACAACAAAATGACTGGTCAGCTTATGCATCCTTAAAAAACATTTTACCCATGCAAAAAAGTGAAATTGGACCTTATCTGACAGCCTATGCAAGGAACAACTTAAAACAGATGAAAGGCTTCAATGTAAGACAGAAAACTCGAGTACTCCTGGAAGAAAACACAGGAGGAAGTCTTTATAACGTTGGTTGTGACAATGATTTCTTCGTTATGACACCAAAAGCACAGGGAACAAAGGCCAAATCAGACACATGGTAATTGCACCAAACTGAAAAGCTTCTGCACTGTGGAGGACACAGTCCACGGAGCCCAAAGGCAGCCTGCCCAGTGGGAGGAAGTATTTGCAAACCACATATCTGATGAGGGATTAATATATTGAAAATATAATGAACTTCAGTAATTCGAAAAGAAAGAAAAAACCTGATTTAAAAATGGGCAAAAGACTTGAGGGGACATTTCTCTAAAAAGATGCAACTGCCCAGCAGGTATATGAACAAATACGGAATACCAGTAATCAGGGAAATACAAATCAAAACGCCACATTTGTGAAAATAGTCGTTATTTAAAAAAAAGAGGGTTGATAAGAATGTGGAGAAATTAGAACTGTTACACACTGTTGGTGAAAATGTATTATAAAATGCTGGAGCTGTTATGGAAAGCAGTATGGTAGTTTCTCAAAAACATAAAAGTGGAAGTATTATAAGATCCAGCAATCCCGCTTCTGGTATATATCCAGAGGAACTGAAATTAGGATCTTGAAGAGATAACGGTTTTCTCGTGTTCATTGCAGCATTATTTACAACAGCCAAGGCATGGAAGCAGCCTAAATTTTCATAAACAAACAAATGGATAAAGCAATTGTTGTATAAAGAAATTGCCAAAAACAAGTCAACACATTTTAAGAAAGGCATAAACTGCATTAAAATTATAATGCTCAACATATAATGGTAACCAAAGATGAGTACAAGGCACGTTTGAGCACCTCTTATAATTTAAGAAGTCAGATATGACTTGAATTTTATAAATTTCTTTTCTTTTCTTTTCTTTCTTTCTTTCTTTCTTTCTTTCTTTCTTTTTTTTTGCAGTTTTTGGCCGGGGCTGGATTTGAACCTGCCACCTCCGGCATACAGGGCCAGAGGCACCACCCCCTGAATTTTACAAATTTAATACAATTTTTTTCCTTTCTTAAAATCTGTATACATTTATTGGCACCCTCTGTGTATACAGCATAGACTATCAGTCAACCATAAAAAGAAGGAAGTCCTGTCATATGCCACAGCAAGAATAAACATTAAGCTAGTGAAGGAAGCCAGTCAGAGAAAGGACATTTCTGCCTGACTCCAGTACTGAGATATCCAGAGTAGTCAGTAGAAACAAAATAGAATGGTGACTGCTGGAGGCGGATAGGAAGAGGGAAGCCAGAGCTGCTGTTTAAGAGGTGAAGAGTTTCAGTGATACAAGACAGAAAAATTCCAGCAACTTTAAGATAGAAAAGTTCTAGAGACTTGCCGTTCCAAGTTGTGCTTGTAGCTAACAATACTGTACTTCCACTTAATTTAACAGGATAGATCACTTGTGTTTTAGTCATAATAAAAGAAAATATCTGCGATCTTAGTATTTATATAGCTTGAGTTATTGAATATACATTGTCTATAAAATAAGCGTAAACATCCCTGTCAAATGAGATATTACAGGGGTTGTTGTATGCTGGAATATTTTTATGATGTGGATTTTAAAAAATGCTCTAGGTTAAAAAAAAATCCTATCCTTTGAAGTGATTGCACTCGTTGCCTGATTTTGGAGTGTTAGGGACCGAGGAAGAGCTGCAAAAACTTTGTTTTATATTCTCAAGTCTGAGCTATTGCTGGAGGAGAAGAAACCACGTTTCTCCCTCTCAGAGCTTACCCCAGCTGACATTTCTCTCCCGGTGTCCTCAGATCCACCCAGGTTTGGGAAGGAAAGCAGAGGGAGAAGGGAGGCTCCCTGAACACCTCCTCGTTCTAGCACTTTATACAGCTATCTCCTGCAACGCTCAAGGAAGCACAGTAAGGACCTTCCCTGAGGGTCCCTGACAGCAGTGGGATAAGATCCAGGCCACCTAGCTTCAGGAGTTCCTCACTGAGTTTCTATGACACACGTCCCAGCCAAACTCAGGCACTCCTGACAGGATCCCTGTGTCCCTAAAGAAAGCATGGAAGTATATTCAGATTTTTCAACTTTTAAATTATTAAATAGCTACAAAAACCTTCAGATTTATGGCAGAGCCCTACCATGTTTGCAGCAGGAAAATGTTTAAACTGAATTTTTGTATTCCTTGACAAATCTGAAGTGAGAACTCAAGGCCAAATTTTAAAAGGAGATATAAATAGTAAACATTCAACATGATGGAACATTTTTAAAAGTATATTATTACACAGTTTTATAGAGCCTATGAATTAGAGAACGAAAGGAAACAGAGGATGGGAGTCTGGGTATCATATTATTGCACCATGGTGATTTCTTTTGATTTTTGTTTTTTATTGTTACGATGTTACTTATGCAATTGAAATGAGTAAAATCTCCCACTATTAATATCAATCATCAAAAAAACTTTTAAAAGACGAGGGACACATTTTCAGGGGAGCACACAGCCATTTTCCGTGTGTCCAATGGAGCAGCCTCCCTGGACAGGTTGATCCTTTGATTAGCAAGGAGGTTAACATTGCGGTCCACTCTCCAGGGCTGGAGGGTCGCTTCATGTCACGGTTGGCCGCACTCCTTTCTTCCATTGTCTGAGATTGCAATGTAATTCTCTGCTCCCTCGTCACCCTCCTGTTTCTGCCCTGCCCCCCATGTCTCCGCAGATCGTTCTGTGTTTCTCTCCCGTTGGTCACACGCTGCGAGTCAGAGCTCGGAAGTTCCCAGCCATCGTTAACTGCACGGCTATTGACTGGTTTCATGCATGGCCACGGGAGGCTCTGGTCTCAGTCAGCAGGAGGTTCATTGAGGAAACCGAGGGAATTGAGGTATGCCGTGTCAGCCTGAGTCTCGGGCTCTCTCTCTCTCCAACACACGCTCCTCAACAGATAAGTACTTGGCAAAATATACCTCCTGTGGGAAAGCTGGCCTTATGCAAGCTAATAAAACCACCTGTTAGTTTATCTTCCATGGACGAGGATGGCTTACCTTTCTCCCCCACAAGTGGAGCTGGGTGTACACTCGCACACACACAACCGTCGAACATTTTTCTCATGCACTGACTCACCAGAAGGCCAGGAAAACGTTACTTCCTTGCAACATAACGGGGCTTCCTAAGTATACATCCTTCACAATCACAACTAAAATCCCAAATGAAAATGGTAGTCACCCGTAACCATGCAGGGCTTGCCTCTTGAAAAAAGTAAAGCAATTAATTGTGGTTATTCTCATTATGTTATTGACAAGTGAAAAATCAGCCTCCATAAATTCTACGACCACTAAGTCAAATAATCTATCTGCTTATTCGTTTTTATGGATTTATGTTGTCTGAGTTATGTTTGTCATTTTTTCGTGATGAATTTGTACCTCCTATTATATTTTAAAGCAGTTGTATGAAACCAAAAATTAAAAAAAGGAAAAAACTCATCACCCATTCGGATTCAACGGGTGAAAGGATTTAAATATGGAGTTATCCTTTAGATTTCTAGATAGGAAGTCCTATTTGTATGTAGTGACTTTCTGGTTAGTTTGGAAAGGCGGTGATGGTGAACATTCCCCAGAGAACTTTGTCTCCTCATTTCACTGCCTGATAAGGTAAAAGGTACATAGACTGGGTCAAACATGGAAAGTGATTCTCAGAGTCAAAAACAGAATCGGGGACAGATGAAGAAAGATGTATCAGGAACCAGAGCAGCCCAGTACAGCCTCCTTTACTCCAGGAAGCATAATTGCCACCTTTCCAAAGTAATCTTTTTATATTTTGCTGACTATTATACCTTTTGGTGGCTAGATGATTAGAGATCTGGGTGTATTTGCATATTTAATTAATTTTGTATATGCAGCTAGTGTGACTGTTCGTAATATTTCCTTTGCTTCTACTTAAAGCAGCTCTAGGAGAAGCACACAGTCCAGCATTCACAGAATACAGAATTTTTTAGTGGGGAAATCTCCTTTCCTTTGGTCTCTTCCTAGCATAACTGTTAATCCAATTATTTAGTGCTGGATTTCCAGGCAAGAGCTCTCAAGCCACGTGTGACTTGCAAGATACAGGTAGGGTAAAGGCTTTGGAACCTTCACCTGCTTCCTCTCCTCTTCTCCACACTCACACTTAAAATACTTCCACAAATAAATGAGAATGAGCAATTATCTCTTCCAACATGTGCCAAAAATATTTTATACTTTAAAATCCAGAAAGTCATCCAATATGACAAATGATGGTCATAGGTAGTAACACAAATTTCATTACATTCTGGAATTCCATAGGACATATTTCTGTCTTTTAATAGTTACTGGTTTGGTAAGAAAGAGAAAAGGACTTGAATGAAAACACTTAGTTTCTGAATGTTACTTTCTTGAATAGTAGGAAAGAAGACCCGGTAGCATGGCTTAAGTTAGCATTTGGCCCAGTATTTTCTAAGTTCCTTCCCTTTGCCACTCTTTAGGCGTTCTCTTGTCAAGGTAGGTCGTGCTTTAGAAACAGTTTCACTGGAGGAGTTTTGATCTGCCAGTGACCATTGACATCTGCTGGTAGAGGCAGGACTTGCATCACTGTAAGTCCAGAGGGCTCATGTCAGGTGCTAAGCTCCATCAGATGGTGTCACAACGCCTCCTATCGGATGCCAAGCACCAAATAGGAATTTTAAAAGCACTCTACCATTTCCATTCAGCTGAAATATGCCTCAAAACAAATTAGCCAGATGATTTCATTGCAGTGCAAGGTGGTTATTTAACTTTTCCCACCTTCCTAATTTGTTGCTCAGGAGCAATAATTATAATTCAGAATGCAGTGTGTCCGTGTTCTTCTAGAAACGTGCAGTCTCTTCTCTGCAGAGGTCAAAAGCAGCTTTTAAATTTTTTGAATGAGCACTAATTTGATCACCTTCTTAGTCTGAATTTCCACTATTCAGACTGAAAGTTATCAGCGTAATTTAGACACTTCTTAATTATTGACCTCATTTGCGGAGTGTAAGGTACTTATACAAGGTATCCCCCTTTGGCCACAGAGAAAGGATTCATTCAAGGCAAGTCCTTTTGTGTGTGTTGATGTGTAATTTGCCACCAGTGCACACTCAGCACCCAGGGATGTGGGTTAACTGCATCTAAATAAATGTTTGTGCTATTTTTCTGTTACCTGATTATTGAGGTGAATGATAACCGACCAAAAATGACCAAAACAGTTTGACACTTAAAGTAGCACCTGGTCTGTATCTGAGGACTTGGTGTCAGCACACCAAGGAGATTTGAAAGTGGTCATGGGAGGAGGAGGTGTAAGAAGTGAAAAGAAGGAAAAATCCTCCGGGTATCCTTGAGAATGAGGTTGGCGATACTATGGGAAGTACATTGGAGAGACATTTGGGTGAGGATCTTACTGATTTGTGCCTGGGTTCCAGTTAGGAACATTTAAGGCAAAAAGCAAAAGAGACTGGAATGGTAAAAGATAAACAGTGTTTTTATTTTTCAAGGAAAATCAAATTATATGTATTTGAAAGCAGGACCAGGTAAAAGGGGGAAATTACTAAATGAAAAAGAAACAATGAGCTGTCTGATGAGATTTGCATTGGATGATGAAGATTAAAGATTGGAGCCAAGTGAAGAAGACCATCTTTTTCATGCATGTTGTCCAATGGGCCAGTTACAAATCCTCTATCCTTTTGGTGTGATGCCGCTTAAAAGTAATCACAGGATCTCAGCACCATTAGGTTTTTCAGTGAAATGCATTTATTCTTTACACTACCCCCTTTTAAATCCAGAACTCGTTGTGGAATTTGATAGCCTATGAATGACATATCTTACCACCATTTTCTGAAACCATCAGGAGAAATGTCCACTCAGATAAGAAAGTTGTTTCCCTACTATCTTTAAAGACTTGTTTCTCCAGTGGTCTGTAGGCTCATTTTTCAAATGGTGTATCAAACACAAAGGGCAGTAAACATTTTGTCTTTTACTAGCTCCATTAGCAATTTCTATTATATGAATGACTTTAAGCACAGTTCTTTCTTTGAAATATAAACTAGGACTACTGAATAGAATAAAAATGTAACCTTGTACAGTGGAAATTCTGTGAATTTGGGGAAAATATCCTCTTTCTAAGGAATCCTGATGCTAAAAACAAATGCAACCAAATGTATCTCAGATCTGCCTAAATGTTTAATGACTTAAACGTTTCTTCAAATGGCTGAGGAAGGACCCTAGCAGTTGTTATATCCTCCCCCATTCTTCTGCCCTTGACCTCTGAGTAAGGTCTAGTTTTTACACCCACCCAGAATCTGGACATGCTGTGAAGTCAAAAGTGTAATGGCCTCAGATTAAATGTCACTGTTCTCGGGTTCGTGGTTTTGTGGCTTTCTCTAGGTGCTGGGCTCACCAGAACCAGCTGGACCATGTCCTGCCTTCTCTTCTCACTAGAAAACGGGTCACTGGGCTTCATTTTGCTGCCTCTGCCCCTCACTCCTCAGCTTCTTGGTTCTAATGTTCTGTCAGAGAACCGTTCAAGCTACTTTTTCAGTGACTGCACACCTGGAAGATTGTTGGCTTAGGCCAGACATGGTCTTGTCTTTGACAGGTAGTCAAGCTCCAGAATTAAAGACAAAAAACCAAAAGCATAAGCAACCAAACAAGAAAGTGCATCACAGAAAGCGTAACAAACCAGCGTGCAGTTTAGAAAATGGAGCTCGGTGCTGCGTTTTGAACACTTGTTGCTGCGTGATGCGGTGGTGGTTACTAACACAGGCTGAGTATCCCTTATCCTGAGTATCCCTTGGCGGATACTAACACAGGCTGAGTATCCCTTATCCGAGCTTGGGATCAGAGGTGTTTCAGATTTCACAATCTTTTGGATTTTGGAATATTTACATTTACATAATGAGATATCTCAGAGAGGGGTTCCAAGTCTAAACAGAAAAATCATTTGTTTCAGATACACTTTTCTATACATAGCCTGAAGTCATATTCTAAAATGTTTTCAGTAGTTTTGTGGATGAAGCGTAAGTCTGACAGCATCCCATCACATGAATTCAGGTGTGGAATTTCCCACTTGCAGCATCATGTTGGCACTCCAAGAGTTTCGGGTTTAAGAACATCGTAGATTTTGGATTTTCGGCTTAGGGATGCTGGCCTAGTACCTGCTATGGATTTGGATCACTCATCACCTCTAATCACCAACCTCAAGGAAAGTCCACTCCTCCTGCCTTCCCCTCCACGGAGGCCCGTGCTCTTGAGTCTGTTTGACTATTTCACAAATGTTTGACTATTTTGAAAGAGGCAAAAGAGGAAAAGGAACAAAATAAAGAGGAGTGATTTTGTGGACAGGAGGAAGTTACATGGGACTTCAGTAGCTTACCCAGTTTTTCAAAGCTAGAAATCTGATCCCGTCCGAGGATTCAAACCCTGTGTCCTTTGCCTCTAGAATCCTCTTCTCAGAGTGAATCAGTTCCATGAGGAGTCCAGGACAGGCACTAACCTGCCATACTTACCTAACCACAAATATCAAATTAATGTATTCTCTTTTACCAGTCTACCCTCTAAAAAATTACAAACAATAGATTGTATAGCTCAGCAGTTTGGCATAATTAAAAATCAATGCAGAAAGAATTTCTGAGAAAAACTTTCAAGGTATACGACATGATATGTGACAAAATTTCTCCATTAAACTTCAAAAACAATCGATTTTTCAATCTGTACATTTTTCTTTTGCCCAACCTTCTTCTCTCCCTTGACCACAACACTGCTAAAAGAGTAATACTGTAGACCATGCAGTCTCCTAAATACAAGGTGTCTGCCTCAGAGCCGGCCTCCAGGTGCTGGTTTACACTTGACTCTGCTGTCTGTCATTTCTAACCAGGGGGACTTACTGGGCACTGGACTGGAAGAGCCAGGTGGCTGGAGTGTTTGGTGTGGCAGAGCCTACCACGGCTGAGAACTGTCGCACCAAATAGCAGAGACTTGTTTATGTTCTTGTGTTTACAGTGAACCAACCGAGAGAGTTGAAGTTAAAAATGCTTTCTCTTAATGTGAGGAAAAGCAATTTCATCTTTGCATCTGATTATGCCTTGGAGACAGCACTGCTTTCCAATGGGGGAGACCTCAGTAACCATTTGATACTGGCCCTCTGCTTTTTAAATTTTTCCTTCACTGTGAATGGCTGCTAAATGACTACAAAATGGTTATCAACTGCGTTTCCTTAAGGGGCCAAATCTAGGTATATGGAGAGATGTTCTTCCCTCACGTCTGTCTCTCGGAGCAAGAAATACAGCATTGCGTCCCCGACACTGTACCGGCAGCACCTCCTTCCCTCTGAACCCCCCCTCCAAAGAAAACTGGAGATAAATGAATGGCAGAATAAATAATTTATGCTAATGAAATTACTGCAATTAGTAGTTCTACAATGACCCTTTTAAAAGCCACAGCTGTTAATGTCAGGAAGTGCTGTCACTACTGACCTTATCATAAGAGAAAGTGACAAATTGAGAATGCAGGGAAGACCAGTCATCAAAGAGGTCTGTTCTGGAACGATTAGAGTTTTCTGAAAAACAGTGTGAATTACAACCAGCTGCTCCCTGGCTCCGCGAGTCTCCCATGCTGTGCCATTTTGTTAAGCCCGATAACAATAGTTATTTTGCCCCATTGAGACAAGTTGTCTCGGGCCACTTCCAGCTCTACCGGAAGCCACTTCTTCCATCTCCTATTTAACTGTTGTTAAAGGGAGCTTTCAGCGCCTCCAAGGAGCCTTCTCATCAGGGTCCTGGTTGGGCAGAGGCCAAGGGTTTTTTTGTTTTGTTTTGTTTTTTTTCATCCCCCCTGTAAGGAGGTTGCACTTGGCCGTGGAAGTATTTATTTGTATTGTAGAAAGCGTATGCACTTTTAGTTCCCATTAATCCCAGCCAGGACAGGAGCACATCTCTGCACATGTTTGTACTGAAGTCAGGCTCTTTTGCCAAAAAAAGTCCCCAAGGGGTAATGAATTCTATGAAGTTTATGTAAGTGTCCTTACAAATTTTATTTTTCTGAGCCCACCATTCAATAACATCCCTGTGTCTCGGGTCTACTAGAAACAAAGAATATTTAGAACTTGCATCGCGTTATAGTTCAGCTTTGCTTTAAGCACACATGATTTCAGGTACTAGAGAGATGGATTTTAATGTGTAGCAGGGTCCAATCTGCCCATACTCCACACAGGAATGCGTCACGTGTTGGAATGCTAGGTGTCTAAAGACAGCAATGGCAGCCGTTGTTTTCACCAACAAGAATTAGCCCATGGCTCCTAGCGCCTCTGGTTGTCATATTAATGATGCAGGTTTGAAACGTTTAACTGCATCACCAGCCACTTGTGCACAATTTCCCTAAAGGTGTCTGAGCGTTATTGACAACACTTTGGTAAATTATGTGTGACTTTCCTAAGAGTTGGTGTAGCTCATTTAATTCATATTAATTGATTTTTAGGCTTCCCTTGATTAATTGAACCTGGTTCATCTTGTACAGAATGCAATAAATAATCATTAAAATGAGGGAGATGTGACTCCACAAATTAAAAAGTTAACTACTTCAGAAGTCATAGAGGACAAAATGGAAAGAATGTATAGTGGGGGTGGGGGAGGCTTCTCCAGTAGATCTGGAAAGGAGGGTTGTTTTTGTGGATTTTTTTCCTCGAATTACAATAGAGATAATCTTGCTATTTTTACCAGAAGAAGTAACTTTTCTACCTTACGTATCCAGTTTTTATTTCATGGGTTCTCATAAAACTGTGAATTTCTCAGTTTCATCTTTTTATCTTTTGGTGACTTTGTAGGATTGTAGCTTCTCTTTGTTTAAATTTAACTTGAAAGCAACACCAAAAAACATTTCTTACGTATTGTGACGCAGTTTCTCTACTTTCTCTCTCAAACACTTGTTAGGCAAAAATCAAGTTGTGAAGAGCAGCATTTGTATTATAGGTTGGCTTTTGGCTTTGGTATGTAGAGCATGTGAAATCCTTTGCCCTGCTTGGCAAGAAGAGAGTTAGAAAAACTAAACGTTTTATTATTATAATCAGTCTAATTCTGAGGATGTATCTTAAAGTAAGTTGCTAGGTTCGACTGTCCTTGGTTGTGGCTCTTAGGAAAAAAATACTGTCTAGTTTTGTTGCCTTTTTTTCTCCTGTTTTTTAATCGTATTTTTTAACGTGAGAGGATCTCATATGCTTTGCAATGTCTGTTTTCAGCCCCTGCACAAAGATTCTATTAGCCTTTTCATGGCACACGTGCACACCACCGTAAACGAGATGAGCGCCAGGTATTACCAGAATGAGAGAAGACACAATTATACCACCCCAAAGAGTTTTCTAGAACAAATATCACTATTTAAGAACCTGTTGAAGAAGAAACAATATGAAGTATCTCAGAAGAAAGAGCACTTGGTGAACGGCATCGAGAAGCTGAAGACCACAGCCTCTCAGGTAAGACCCACCTCAGTATTGCTGAGCGTAGTCTATGCTCTTTAAGAGAAAAACACATTTCCTTTTGAAGCCTTGCTTTAACCCATTTATATAAAATGCTAACTGCTGGTTTGATGCCTGTAGCACAGTGGTTAGAGTGCCGGCCCTCTACACTGGGGGCTGGTGGGTTCCAACCCTACTGGGGCCTGCTAAACAATAATGACAGCTGCAACAAAAAAACAGTTGGGCGTTGTGGAGGTGCCTCTAGTCCCACCTACTTGGGAGGCTGAGGCAAAAAATCATTTGAGCCCAAGAGTTTGAGGTGGCTGTGAGCTGTGACACCACAGCGTTCCACCAAGGGCAACTCTGTTTCAAAAAAAAAAAAAAAGATGCTGACTGCTAAAAGTTATAGTTTGGTGACACAGAAAACACACCGTGACTGCTGTCCTAAGCCCAGAAAGAGATTGGCCAATTGCTCGGTCTCAGCTGGTTTGAGGAGGTTCCTTATCTTCTTGGCCTGACCCCAGGCAAGGCAACGTAGGGGTGCTGAAAGGAACAGACACAGCAGATTCTACTCTCTTATCTCTGACTTCTGTGGTACATAAGGCCTGTTCTGAGAGATTTTGGCATCCTAGGATGGAACCAGTATCCTTTTAGGTCTCAGATTCTTAAAGAGTTGTCTTTCCAAATGACAAAGCTAAAAGCTAGTGGAGTGGGATCCGGCAACAGCAGCAGCTCAGACATGGGGAAAAAAAGAGTCCATGGTCTCTTAATAATCACCTCAGTTGTTACTGATGAGTCCGGGGTGGGGAGGGGAGAACAGGGAGAGCCAGTTCACTGTATTTGGCAAGTCCAGGGTGCTTCAGGTCTCTATTCCCCCGTGGGTAAAAGCCGCAGGCAGAAAATCTGTGAAGATAGATGAAGTCTTGATTGAAGGATTACAGGTGGTTCCTTTTCATTAGGTATCTGTGCATAAAATGCTTTTAATATCAGAAGAATGGCTGGGATAGTTAATAGCTATCTAATAGGTTTAAAAATAAATTTATTTTGCAAGCAAAGTATGATTTCCTATGTGGAGAGCTGCAGAGCCTCACAGTGTAAGACCAGGATACCTCCATGACACCTTCGTGTTGGAGTGTGTGTTGTCTGCCGGGCTGCCTTGGCAACTGCACAGAGAGGGTTTGGGTACCTCTGTGGGTAGAGAAGCCACTTGAAAACCTTAGTAATAGTCATTCTTTACATTAAAGCTGTAACCATTTTTATAGCCAAATAACCCCTCCCTCGATGACATCTTAGGTCATCACAGATAGCCATAGTGACCTTTCTTCATAGCGATAGCCTCACTTCAGGGCTTGAGTCACTTTAATAGCTCAGAAACAATAGCTTCCTTAGAAACTGAAATTAGAGCTGGAAATAACAGTCTCCTTCTAGTCTCCTGGATGGCTTTTCTGTTTTTCTGCTATCTTTTTAGTTTGAAATGATTATCAATTCAGAGGAAGTTGTGAAATGTCGCACAGAGAGGTCCATGTCCCATCATTTTTTTCCTTTTTTTAATAGGCAGAGTCTCACTTTGTCACCCTTGGTAGAGTGCTGTGCCATCACAACTCACAGCAACCTCCAGGTCTTGGACTTAGGTGATTCTCTTGCCTCAGCCTCCCGAGTAGCTGGGACTACAGGTGCCTGCCACAGTGCCCGGCTATTTTTTGTTGTTGTTGCAGTTTGGCAGGGGCTGGGTTTGAGCCCGCCACCCTCTGTATATGGGTCCAGTGCCCTACTCACTGAGCCACAGGTGCCGCCCCTGTGTCACATCTCATAGCTCCACTGCTAGCATCTTGCATAACTATAGTACAATGTCAAAGCCGGGAAGGTGGCGTCGGTGTAATCCACAGACCTTATTCAGATTTCCAGTTTTACTTGTATGTGTGTGTGTCTAGTGCTGTGCAATGGTATCACATGTGTAGGTCTGGTTACTCCCTGCCATAGTCAAGACCCAGACCCATCCCATCAACATGAGGATTCTCATGTTGCCATTTTGTAACCACACCCCCCTCATTCCATCCTGAATCCCTAGTTGCTGGCCACCACTGCTCTTTCTTTCCATTTCTCTAATTTTATCATTTCAAGAATGTTACATAAATGGAGTCAAGCAACATGTAATCTTTGGATATTAGTTGTCTTTACTCAACATGATCCTCTTGAGATCCATCCAAGTTACTGGATATATCAACACTATGTCCTTTTTAAAATTCTTGAGTAGTATTCTACAGTATGAATATATTCTAGGTTTTTTAACCATTCAACCACTGAACAATATCTAGGTTATTTCTGGGTTTGGGCTACATAAAAAGCTATTATGGGGGCTCCCGTTGCTCAGTGGTTAGGGCACCAGCCACATGCACCAGGGTGGTGGGTTAGAACCCAGCCCAGGCCTGCTAACCAAACAAACAAAATAGCCAGGCATTGTGGCAGATGCCAGTAGTCCCAGCTATTTGAGAGGCTGAGGCAAGAAAACTGCTTGAGCCCAAGAGTTTGAGGTTGCTGTGAGCTATGACGCTACCGCACTCTACCAAGGGTGACAAAGTAAGACTCTGTCTCAATAAAAAAAAAAAAAAAGGCTGTCATAAATAGTTCATGTTCAGGTTCCTATGTGAATATAAATGATTTTCCTGGACAAACAACCAAGAGTGAAGTTATTGAATTGTATGACAGTTGCATGTTTATAATAAACAAGCAAATATTTTCCTCAATGGCTGTGACACTATACATTATAACAAGCAATGAATGAGAGATCTAATTTCTCAGCTTCCTTGCTAGAATTTGGTGCTATCAGTAACTTATATTTTAACCATTCTAATAGGCATATAGTGATGTGGTGGTTTTATTTGCATTTTTCTAATGGCTGATTCTCTTGACTGTGGCCTGATATATATATAACCAGTTTCACATGACTAAAAAGAACAGAAAAGCAAACCTCACAGTGAAAGATTACCCTGGATTCATAGAGAGGCTAAAAAATTGGTCTTAGTGCAAGTAACAGTCACAGTAGTAATCATGCTTTCTAGATACAGTGTAAATAAAGTGGGTTGAGTGGGGATTGCATGATTACTTGACTATAGGAATGGGTGTGGTTCCACAAGGTAAAACCACTGACATGTCTTTAACAATTGAGTCAAACTAATGGTTTTGATTGCCCTTGGCTTTGGTGATTTTTTTCAGTGACATTTATTCTTTTAGACAATAAATGGAATGGAAAGTTAATTCCCAAGATATATACATAGAGAGCTGCTTTCTGATCTGAGAACCAAGTCATATTTTCTCTGTAGCACCTCACTTCTGCTTTTATTTATGTGATCTTCAAACTTGGGAACCTAGTGGTACCATCTGAACCTAATGGAATCCCAATTATAAAATGAGCAAAATCGTTCTTTTTATCAGATGAATTTGTTGATGCCTCAGGAAGACTGTGTTCCCCAAGCTCTGAGGGAGGCTACTCAGGGATGGACAGTGGGAGACACACATTTACAACACTCTCTGTACTTTAGGACACATAATAGTGGTCCCCACAGAACAAATATAATTTGCCATCTTTGTAGGTATTAATTGAATGTTGGGTTAGCTGCAGGATCATGAATTAAATATGATAGGAGGTGAAAAAAGATCAAGAGAGCCATTTTATGTTTTATGGGAAGAGGTAAGACCTGGCAGTGGGCTTTTCAGTACACAACCACTTTATCTGCAAATAGGAGTATTCTTGCCTTCAATTTACCTGCATCCTCCTGCAGTCTGGTATTGGAGAGTAAAGATATGATTCTTCCTGCCCAACACCAAGCATGTCTTCCCATGGCCTCTGCTGCCCAGGATGGGAAGGGAGCAGGGCATGGAAGGGTGGGCACGTGCTCTTGGTGTTTCCCTGACTGCACAAATTGAGTAGGACGAGAAACTTCCAGTTGGTGCTGGTACTGACACAAGGATTCTCTATCCCATAAAACCCTTGGAAAATATTCTGTTCATTCACATGTGGAAAAAAAAAATACAACTGCATTTTTGCAGTTGAGACGATAGTTAAATCAGGGTAGAAACAGATGCAAGAAACAAATTGTTCGGGATCCCGGAATCATTCCCCACACTAAGTCACATGGGGATTTGTTGTTACCGACGCCATTTTACTTCAGAATAATGACTTTTCCTTTAGGTGGGAGATCTGAAAGCCAGACTTGCCTCTCAAGAAGCTGAGTTGCAGCTGAGAAATCAGGATGCCGAAGCTCTGATCTCAAAGATCGGGCTTCAGACGGAGAAAGTGAGCCGGGAAAAGGCCATCGCCGACTCGGAGGAGCGAAAGGTCAGGCTAATTCCACCATTTAGAGGGCTGAGCTATATTTAGCACAAAATAAACCTTTGTAGGTGAACAATTTGGAACAACTTCCTCTCCGGGGAGCATAAAGTCTAAAGAATTATTATAGTTACACATGTAACAGCTATGCATTTCCCCAACCTTTTAGCTCTTTAATGATATGAAAGAACAATAAATACTGAGCTCATTCAAGCATATAATGGATGTGGATCTTGAACATCAGGCCTATTTGTAATACAGTAAAGGTCAGGAAGTCAGCCCTGAGGTTTCTAAAGGTTTTCAGTTTTTAGGCAAATTGAACAACTCAATTGTTAACAAAGCCCATTTCGTCACTTTGCAAGATGGTTTTCAAATTTTGCATTTTAATAATACAACTGGAGTTTATTATTAAGTCCTAAGCTAAATTTATTCTTTTGTGATTTGAATGAGGTTCTGGCATTCTGTATTATGTTTGATCGTTGGAAATAATTACTTTTAAGATTAGGTAGAGTCTGCTTTCTTTCTACTCAGATTTCTAGCAATTCTGCAATAAATACAACTCTTTTACCTTCTTCTTTTTTTTTTTTTAACCAAAACTTCAGTTACAAGTGGAAGATATTATTTTATGTATCCTGTTTCCCAAAAGAAAGAACACATTAAACAGATCACAAATATTTGTTTAAAAATTCAATGAAAATGTATGAGGCAAAAATTTCTTATTGTAGACGAAATATTATAATCAATAAAATAAAAAATAATTAGCAGAAAAACATGAGTTGCTAACATTCTCATCGCCATTGAATCAGTAGCCATTATGTCATTATTCTTGTACTTTAGGGTGCCAGAAAATATTTGAGTTTTTCCAGTGGGGTTGCCAGTCATCCATAGACAGCAGGTGGTTTTTCCTTTTTTCCTAATGTGTATTGAGTATGTTTTCTTTACCTTACAAAACTGAAGACTTACTGAAAATCAGAATTCTGAGCAAACAGGTTTAAAAAATAAGATACAACAAATTTGAAGATGGAGATAAAGCGTACTTGGCATGGCTAGTGGGCATATATGATAATTTCTCTTTCTGGTGGTAGATGTTTCCACTGAGATAATTAGAGAATGTCCTTAAAAGTATATTATTATATTAAGCAATCAGGTATCACACATGGTATGACTATCATAATTCCTCCTAGGGAATATTTTCCAGATATTACTTAACTATGTGATGTTCCAGTAATTGTTATATCAGTACTTATCATCACAACTATGTTTTGGAGATCCTAATATGTAACAAATACTCTGAAGATATTTTTACATGTGGATTCCTATGTCAAAATTTTTCTTATTTTGGGGGCGCAGTTTTTGGCAAATTAGGATTCCAACAGGTTTAGTGAAGTTCATCAAACACAAAAAAGACACATGCTATTTTTATATTTAATCCATACCAGGAAATAAAAATAATATTTATAAACATTTTTATCTCATCCATGGAGCGAAATTTAATTATAAGTAACAAATATTCACTGAACAATCATTTTTTTGGCCCAGTGCTGTTCTAGGATATTGGGGATATTTGACAGGCCAGGTGGCCTCACATAGTTGACCCTGTAAAGGAAAAGACTGATAGGGTACAAGTAACACACTGAGAAACAAGTGCACCTCTACCTCTGCCTGGTAAAGCAGAAATTTGGAGACAATCCTGTCCTTGGATACCCCAGAAATTCTTGGGTATGAGTTAGTGATAACTGCTCTGATGAAAATCAAATAGAGAGACGCGATGGTGTAAGGAATTATGTGGAATTGGGTGGCCTTGGAAGGAAGGTCTATCTGTAATTAGACTACATTTCATAAATTAATCCATACTGTGGGCTCCTATCTGTGAGATGTTCAGTGGTGTGCTAGATACTAGGCTACACCTACCATACCAAAGGAGGTAGATATGGACTCTCTCTGATCCCATGTAATTAAGGTCTCAAAGCTTAATAGATGAATAGTAATTAAAAAGTACTGCTGTATATTTCACAAAGTATATTACCATATTTAAGATGAATAAACACATATTGGGGTTTAGAGACTGCCTTGCTGTGTGTCCTGACAGGCCAGGTTAAAACTGCAGCTTCAGGCTCAGCGCCTGTGGCTCAAGCGGCTAAGGTGCCAGCCACATACACCTAAGGTGGCGGGTTTGAATCCCCAGCCCAGGCCCACCAAACAACAATGATGGCTGCAACCAAGAAATGGCCGGGCGTTGTGGTGGGCACCTGTGGTCCCAGCTACTTGGGAGGCTGAGGCAGGAGACTCGCTTGAGCCCAGGAGTTGGAGGTTGCTGTGAGCATGATGCCATGGCACTCTACCCAGGGGGATAGCTTGAGGCTCCGTCTCAAAAAAAAAAAAATAGTTTCAGTTCCGGCCACCTAGCAGCACTATGTGAGAGGAGAGGGGGCAATCCCTGTGATCTTGTTGAAACCTTGACTTTGAGATAGTAGGTTCCTAGCCTGATGGTGCCTGGGGATCAGCTGTCAACCATCCCCTTGGCAGGGTGTTCTATAGACTTGTTGCAGGTCAAGACTGCCCTTTCCTTCTCTTGTGCTCATTCAGAGAAGGGAGCAAGAGCTAGGTGGTGCAGGATCCCAGTGGGCCCTGGACCAAGGCTGTGATTGGCCTGAGCTGGACAATGCCACTGTGATGTCAGCCCACACCCCCTGTGAAATGCAGGCTCCTGAGCCCTGGGGATCAGTAGAGCTGCTGTCAAGACAGATCATGGTAAGCCTGGGGCCCTGTAGCCACCAGCCCTAAGATGTGTGCCCAACTGTCCAAAGATAGAACCCCATACCTTGCTCTGAGATAAGGAGTGGCCAGTGAGCCCCCATACAGTACAAAGAAACCTTTCAGGAAGCTCTAGCTGGGTCTGACTCCAGGATAAGGCCAGCTTTTCCAGCCTGGAACTGGCAATCTCATGGGGGTCTTGACCCCCACAGCTGCCTCAAAGCAGGTGCTGACCTGGATCCTCTATGTGGGATTAACATGTGGCCCACCTACCTGCCCAAAGTTTGCTGGGGTATCTTGCTGGGTATGTGGAGTTGGGAACTGGACTTGGCCCAAACCAGGCCCTAATGCTAGCTTGGCCTTTGCAGAGTGGCGGATATGATCTCAACCTCTTCGCCAGCCCTCCTGACTGCAACTTCTTGTGCTCTGTCTGCCATGGAGTTCTCAAGAGGCCAGTGAGGTTGCCATGCAGTCACATCTTCTGTAAAAAGTGCATCCTCCGGTGGCTAGCCAGGTACCACTTAATCAAGGGGCTGGGAGGGCAGGGGTCCAGGACAAGGGGGAAGTCTGCTAAGCACTGGGTCATGATGGCCATAACACTCAGCCTCCCAATCTAGGACACTAAAATGTCAGGGTCCCTACAATCCATGGTATCCTTGGCCCCAGTCCTGGACCTGAGAGCTCCCTGTATACATCTTCATGCCTCTTCCAGGAGAAGAGACCAAATTGGGTCACCCAGGAATGACCAGGGAAGACCTGCCCCTTCCACTCACAACACTCACCCCATTTATGCCCTCTTCCAGACAAAAGACCTGTCCATGCTGCAGGAAAGAGGTGAAAAGGAAAAAGATGGTCCATGTGAATAAACTCCGGAAAACCATTGGCCGTCTAGAAGTTAAGGTAGCTCAAAGAACTCACACCACCCTACGGTGGAGCACAGCCAGGAGAGGGGGAAAGGGGAATCTCATCTTCAAAGAGAACCAAGTGCAGCTTGGGGTCAACAGATCTGGATGAATTTGAATCATGGCCCTAAGACTTACTTGCTGTGTGACTTTGTGCAAGATACCTAATCTTAATTTTTTTTTTTTTTTTTTTTTGCAGTTTTCGGCCAGGGCTGGGTTTTAACCTGCCACCTCCAGCATATGGGTCTGGCGCCCTACTCCTTGAGCCACAGGCACTGCCCAAGATACCTAATCTTTCTAAGCCCCTGGGGCTCAGCTGTAAAAGGGAAATAATCAATTATTTTTAGAGGCTGGGCCAGATGAGGTGGCTCACACCTGTAATCCTAGCACTCTGGGAGGCCAAGGCAGGTGGATTACTTGAGCTCTTGAGTTTGAGACCAGCCTGAGCAAAAACCCAGACCTGTCTCTACTAAAAATAGAAAAGCTTAGACAAAGGAAAAAAAAAACTGAAGCAAGAGGATTGCTTGAGGCCAAGAGTTGGAGGTTGCTGTGAGCTATGAAGCCACGGCCCTCTACCCGAGGTGACAGCTTAAGACTCTTGTCTCAAAAAAAGAAAAAAGTGCCTGGTGTGCTGGCCATTACTCTTCAATGGCTAATTTTACTGGATAAGGAAACCAAGGTTTAAAAAACAGTAACCTTGGCTCGATGCCTGTGGGTCCAGCACCTAAGGTGCCAGCCACATACACCTAAGCTGTCAGAATGACAGCTACAACCAAAAAGTAGCTGGGCGTTGTGGCAGGCGCCTTTAGTCCCAGCTGCTTGGGAGGTGGAGGCAGGAGAATTGCTTGAGCCCAGGAGTTGGAGGTTGCTGTGAGCTGTGAAGCCATAGCACTCTACCCAGAGTGACAGCTTGAGGCTCTGTCTCAAAAAAAAAAAAAAATAGGTGGTGCCTGTGGCTCAAAAGGGTAGGGCGCTGGGCCCATATGCCGAAGGTGGTGGGTTCAAACCCAGCCCCAGCCAAAAAAAAAAAAAAAAGTGGCTTATGTATATCACTCAGCAGGCCAACCTAGCCATGTACCTCCCAGTACTCCAAGACTCAGGCCCCCACTCCTGGGATCTCTAGATACCACTAAAGCATTTGCCCAGTCCTCGCCCCATCCCTTCACTAGAGTCAGAAGAAATTGGGAGGTTGTCAGTTCACTGGCTCCTGGTGACCAAAACCCCAGGGGTAGCGGTACCAGAGATGCAGCTGGCAAAACCAAACAGGACCATCTTTGGCTCACACAGTGCTCTCCTTCCATCTCCAGTGCAAGAATGCCGAAGCAGGCTGCTTGGTGACATGCCCCCTGGCTCATCGCAAGGGGCACCAGGACTCATGCCCATTTGAGCTGATGGCCTGTCCTAATGAGGGCTGCACTGCACAGGTGCCTCGTGGTGCCCTGAGTGAGCACCAGCAGCACTGCCAGCCAGGTGCTCAGCAGCGCTGCTCTCTGGGCTGTGGGGCCACCCTGGGTCCAGCCCAGCGTGCTAGCCACAACTGCTACCGGGAGCTGCGTGAGGCCTGGAGCGAGCGCCAGGAGCGCAGCCGGGTCCTGCTGTTGCGCCTGCTGCAGCGCGTTCGCCGGGTGCACCGGGCCACCAGCCTTGTCCGTCGGCAGCTGGCCCAGCTCAGCAAATTCCTAGAGGAGGACGAGACCCTGCTCATGGGTGCCCCACCTGAGGCGGTTGAGGGTGCCCCAGAAAGCAGTATGGGAGCTGAGGTCTGGGGGACCCAGGGCTAAGGTACCTTGTAAATAGAGGTGAATAAATGCAAAGCCCAGGCCTGGTCTGCCTCATGCCCTACCTGCTGGCCTGTCACATTTGTCACCCAGCTGGCCTCTCCAGGCACTACTCTAGGGATGCTTCAGCCTTTCTCCCATGGACTCTTCTCTCCCACCATTGGATCTTTGTACTGGCCATTGTACCTGCCTGGAAAGTTCTTCCCCTCACCTACATTTGCTGGCTTTCTTCTCAGAGGTTTACCCCTATTACGCTTTCACAAGCTTTTCACAATTTCTCCTTCCCAGTTACTTTATACCAGTTTGTTTTACTAGGTTCACTGAACCTAGTAAAACCGCTGAAAACCTTTTAACTCAGGGTGGTGCCTGTGGCTCAGTGAGTAGGGCGCCTGTCCCATATACCAAGGGTAGAGTAGGGCACCGGTCCCATATACCGAGGGTGGCGAGTTCAAACCTGGCCCCAGCTGAAATGCAACAAGAAAATAGCTGGGCGTTGTGGCAGGCTACTGTCGTCCCAGCTGCTTGGGAGGCTGAGGCAAGAGAATCACCTAAGCCCAGGAGTTGGAGGTTGCTGTTAGCTGTGACGCCACAGCACTCTACCAAGGGCAGCGATAAAGTGAGACTCTGTCTCTACAACAACAACAAAAAAACCTTTAACTCAGAGTAAAACCCACTTCTCACAATGGCTCAAGGCACAGGCCATATCTGCCTTCCTGCCCTTACATTCTCTCCACTTACTCCCTGTAGCCACATGGGCTTTGTCAGGCACTCCAGTCCCTGGCCTGTGTGCTGGTAGCTCCTCAGCCTGAAGCACTGTCCCAATATAACTACAAGGCTTCCTTACTTCCTCCAACTTAAGTGTTTGCTCAGCTGTCACCTTCTGCATAAAACCCCCTCCACGGCTCCATTTAAAACTGTACCTCCTTTCAAAGTTCCTTTTTTTCTTAGAAAAGAAAACAAAAAATTGTAGCTTCTGGCTGGGGATGGTGACTCCTGGTTGTAATCCTAGCACTCTAGGCCAAGGCAAGAATGAGACGTGGCTCTACTAGAAACAGGAAAAATTAATCAGGTGTTGTGGTGGGTGCAAGTGGTCCCAGCTACTTGGCAAGAGGATTGCTTGAGCCCAGAAGTTTGAGATTGTAGAGATATGATCAGCTTCTGCACTCCAGCCTGGATGAACTGCTCCCCTTGCCCTCCCCTCCAACCCTTGCTAATTTATTTCGCCCACACACATCACTTAACTATTAAGGGCATTCCCTGTTCCTCCCTGCTAATGAACTAAACTATCTCCCAAGCGCCTTCGACAGTTTTCCACACAGAATGTGCTCGATGACGCCTGTAGTCCCAGCTACTTGGGAGGCTTAGGCAAGAGAATCGCTTAAGCCCAAGAGTTTGAGGTTGCTGTGAGTTATTACACTACGGCACTCTACCAAAGGCGACAAAGTGAGGCTCTGTCTCAAAAATAAATAAATAAATACAAATAAAAATAGAAAAGTTAGCCGGACATTGTGGCAGTCGCCCGTAGCCCCGCTACTTGGGAGGCTGAGGCAAGAGAATCGCTTGAGTCCAAGAGTTTGAGGTTACTGTGAGCTATGATACCACAGTGCTCTAGGCTGCGCGACACAGTGGGACTCTGTCTCAAAAAAATTTTAAAATAAAGTAATTAGAAATAATAAATTGCCATTAAAAAACCAGACGACGCATGGAATACGTACACCCACATTGCCCCGCTGCACAGGCAAGACTCCAAATCCCACACTCCAGACCGGAAACCCTTCTGCCAGTTTCCGCTTCCTTCAGCAACCACTGCCCACAGCAAAGATGGCGCCAAACGCTCCTTGTTGGGGATTTAGCAATTGCGCCTGGTGACGCGATCGCCGCGCGCCTAGAGTAAAGAATTCCACGCAGGCCTACCTCACGCGGTGTCGGCGGCGGCCCAAGAGCGTTTCAATCGGGGCGGCGACGGTGGCGGCCACATGGCAGAGACCGCAGCCGGAGCAAGCCGCTTCAAGGCCAAGTGAGTCCAGGGCGTTGGGATTCGGGCAGCTGCCGGGCAAGGGAGCCGGGGTCGTAGCTCGACTAGCGGAGGCGCACAGAGAGCTGCGCGGGCCGTAGAGCGAGCGTGGGCACCCATTCGGGTCTGCGGAAGGGGTGAGGGCTGTGTATGGACTGGCCCTCGAGGGCGTGGAAGCCGATTTCAACTGAGCCTGGATGGCGGGTCGCAGCAAGCGCAGCCTAAACGAAGAACCAGTTTAGGGTGGTAAATAAAGTGGGAAGGAGAAATGCCAAAGGAGGAGTAAGGGGAGGGCTGAACATAAATTGGGCTCTTCCTGGGCTGTGGTAGGAAACGAAGAACCACGCCTGGGCAGGCGGAGAACTTTCACCTGTTGGAGTCTCGAGAGCTGGAAGAGAGGAGACAGACAGGTCGACTGTAGCCCAGGAACCAAATGCCTGGAGGGGAACAGATTCAGTCCCCCTCCCAGGGGAGTGCGGCTTCATGGCATAAATCAGGCGTCCTCAAACTAAGGTCCGCGGGCCACATGCAGCCCGCCTAGGACATTCATCTGGTCGGCCGGGTGTCTGTCCTGCTTAGCAGCCACCTCGTCCCGGGGCCCGCAGTCCAGCCTTCCAACAGTCTGAGGGACAGTGAATTGGGCCCCTGTTTAAAAAGTCTAAGGACCCCTGACATAAATCATTTACGTAAGTGGCGGAAGGTCTTCAGTGGTGACAGACACTAGCAAAGGGAAAACCCAATGCCAGTAGCACCTCTGTAGGGTCAACTAGGTGCAGAGGAATGAGGGGCTGGTTTCATTTTAGTAGTCAGACATCCTAGAGTGCATTCAGTCATGTTTTTAAAAAAAAAGTAACCGGTAGCCCCGTGGGGGAGAGTAGATGGGGAGTCTGGTGGGGAAAAGGTGCTGGATGTCATGGATGAAGACCCGAAGAGGGTGGTGCTCCAGGCTGTTACCCAGGCCTGGCTGCCCACAGAAAGTCCCCAGGGCCCTGCATGGTCTTCACTAAGGAATCTCAGAAGACTGGGCTGTTGGGCTGCCACAGCCTGGTACAGGCCCACTTCCTACCACTGTGGGTCACTAACTAGTTGTAGGTTACAACTTACCTATCACCTGGTGGTAGCAATACCACCCACAAGGGTGCTAGTTTTCTCCCTGGGTCCTTGCTGCTTCCCTGCCCTCCTCAAGGACAGGGGCGTGTTGGGTTCACCTCTGGATGAGCACCCAGCACAGGGCCAGGCACTGGGTACCAAAGGAATGGGAGATGACTCACTCCACTGTTCTCTTTCCAGCTATGCTGTTGAACGTAAGATTGAGCCTTTCTACAAGGGCGGAAAAGCACAGGTATCAGCCCTGGGGCAGACAGGGTGATAGGGCCGCCAGGAGTTATGGGGATGCTGAATGTTACCTTCCCTCTGTGCACAGCTGGACCAAACTGGTCAGCACCTCTTCTGTATCTGTGGTACCAGAGTCAATGTCCTGAAGGTGGCCTCGGGAGCCATCTTGCAAAGCCTGGAGCAGGTGAGGGCAGGGTTTGTGGTGTGAGGGGTGTGGTAAGAAGAGCAGCCTGTGCACACAGTGCTCTGGCTACCGCCTCTTTTCCTAGGAGGACCAAGAAGACATCACGGCCTTTGATCTCAGCCCCAATGATGAAGTGTGTAGAGCAGGGATGGGAGATGAGTTCTGGTGCCTCCCTCTACCCTTTGAGTTGATGAGGATGTCTCTACTTGTTAGCTGGATTGTGCTCTTCTCCAGGTGCTGGTGACAGCCAGCCG
Organism: Galago senegalensis; assembly: GCA_963575145.1. Classification (NCBI taxonomy): domain Eukaryota; kingdom Metazoa; phylum Chordata; class Mammalia; order Primates; family Galagidae; genus Galago; species Galago senegalensis. The sequence goes on along the minus strand of CAUYTI010096295.1, from coordinate 7,519 downwards.
GGCATTGCTGCTAGCTCAGTGGGCCTGGCGAGAGGGCAAGATTACCCACCTGTGGAAGGCAATACACACAGCTCCTGTGGCCAGCATGGCCTTCGACCCCACCTCCACACTGCTAGCCACAGGTAGGGCCCTGGCCAGGTAGATGGGCAAGAGGGAATGGGAACAGGGGCTTTGGGCACACCGGCCCCTCACCTCAAACACTTCCTTACAGGCGGCTGTGACGGAGCCGTGCGCATCTGGGACATCATGCAGCACTATGGGACACACCACTTTCGAGGCTCACCTGGTGTTGTGCAGTGAGTGAGGGTCGTGGGAGGTGAGTAGGCAGAGGCACCATGCTCAGGACACATACCTTACCTGTCCTGCTCCACTTGCCCACAGTCTGGTGGCCTTCCACCCGGACCCTGCCTGCCTGCTGCTCTTCTCTTCAGCTGCAGATGCTGCCATCCGTGTCTGGTCACTTCAGGACAGGTCATGTTTAGCTGTGCTGACTGCCCACTACAGTGCCATCACCTCATTGGCCTTTAGTACTGATGGCTGCACTATGCTTAGGTCAGTGCCAGGCCCTGGTAGTAAGGGGAGGCAAGGCTGAGACTCTGGAACTAAGCTGGCTTTTTTCCTGCAGCTCTGGCCGTGACAAGATCTGTATTGTTTGGGATCTTCGCAGCCACCAGGTCATAAGGACTGTGCCAGTCTTTGAGGTAGGAGACCTGGTGGGGGGTGCTAGGCTAGTGAGTTGGACAGAGAGGGACACGACTACAACCTTTGACCCAACTTGTCCCCAGAGTGTAGAGGCTGCTGTGCTGTTGCCAGAGGAACCAGCACCTGAGCTGGGTGTGAAGTCCACAGGCCTGCACTTCCTGACAGCTGGCAACCTAGGTATATGGGGCCTGGGCATAGGAAGACAGCAGAGGCTGGGGGAGGCTCAGGGACCTGAGTCTCAGCAGCCCATCTCCATACAGGTATGCTGCGGGTGTGGGAGGCAGCTTCTGGGCAGTGTGTGCACACACAGTCTCGGCTGCCAGGCCCCGGGAGGGAGCTGACCCACTGCTCCCTGTCTCGTACTGCTGGCCTGCTCCTTAGTGTCACTGCTGACCACAATCTGCTGCTCTATGAGGCACACTCTCTGCAGCTGTGGAAACAGGTGAGTATCTCCTCTTGAGGGCTCAACTTGAGGGCTGGGACACCAGCTCTCAGCTTAGCCAGGTCCTGTCTTATGTCTTTTCTGCACCCACAGTTTGCAGGTTACAGTGAAGAGGTCTTAGATGTCCGGTTCCTTGGACCTGAGAACTCCCACATCGTTGTGGCCTCCAACAGCCCCTGCCTGAAAGTGTTCGAGCTGCAGACATCGTCCTGCCAGATCCTTCATGGCCACACAGGTGAGTTGAGCCCAGCTGATGCCCTAGGAGTTGGTTGCCCCAACCCCCAACCTTGCCGTTGTTGTTTCTGACTGCCAACCCTGACACACTTGTTCCCAGACATAGTCCTGGCCCTGGATGTGTTCCGGAAGGGGTGGTTCTTTGCCAGCTGTGCCAAGGTGAGGCACCCTAAGAGGTATACAGATATAGGCACCCCAGGTGGGGAGCCAAGGCAATAGGACCACAGCCCCACCTCTCTCCCCAGGATCAGACCATCCGCATCTGGAGGATGAACAAGGCTGGCCAGGTGGCCTGTGTGGCTCAGGGCTCTGGGCACACACACAGTGTGGGCACCATCTGCTGTTCTAGGTAGTGGTTCATGGCTGGACTCAGAAGTATCAGAGAAGATGGAGGCACAGGCCTGCTGGCTGGGGCTGGGGGTGGGGCAGCAGAGGAAGCAATGCCAGTGGTGATGGCTTTGGCCTGCTCTTTGACTTTGATGCGCCAGCCCCAGATATGGAACAGAAAATGGGCGGTGGGGGGGAACCCCTGGGCACCATGGATGTAGGGGATTTCTCAGAAGTAGTCTTGTAGAGGCAGATAAGGGTAAAGAGCATGGGCGTGGAAAGACAGCAAACAAGGTCCAGGTGGGAGAAGACTGGTTTAGGGCTGGGATCCTGTGGTTGGGGCCAAGTCACTGTGTTTGGTGGCACTGAGGGTGGATAGTGCAGACAGGTTTAGTCATCTTGGGGTCTTTGGGAGTGACGCAGTCTGCATCCCAGGAATTCCTGCTGATCTGCACTAGGGTTTGGCAGGCCAGACCTTCATTGTACTGATGATCAGGGCTAGCCAGGGCTCAGCTATACTTCTTCCTTCCCTCATTGGGCCATAGGCTGAAGGAGTCCTTCCTGGTGACCGGCAGCCAGGACTGCACTGTGAAGCTGTGGCCCCTTCCTGAAGCCCTACTGTCTAAGAGCACAGCTCCAGATAGCAGCCCTGTTCTCCTACAAGCCCAGACCACCCAGCGCTGCCATGAAAAGGTGACCACAGGGATAGGGGTGGAGGTGTGGTCAAGCACTTGCTAGGTATGGGGGTCTGAGCTGCTGACTGCTTCTGTTGCTAGGACATCAACAGTGTGGCTGTTGCCCCCAACGACAAGCTACTGGCAACAGGCTCACAGGACCGCACAGCTAAGCTCTGGGCCCTGCCACAGTGCCAGTTGCTGGGTGTCTTCTCAGGCCACCGCCGTGGCCTCTGGTGCGTGCAGTTCTCACCCATGGACCAAGTGCTGGCCACAGCCTCAGCTGATGGTACCATCAAGCTTTGGGCACTACAAGACTTCAGCTGTCTCAAGGTCAGCAACATTCTCCAGGCCCAACCTCCCTAACCTAGTAACATCTCATGCCCTCACCTTCCCCCCACCTTGCAGACATTTGAAGGTCATGATGCATCTGTGCTGAAGGTGGCCTTTGTGAGCCGCGGCACACAGCTGCTGTCCAGGTGAGTGAGGTGGAACAGGTTGAGGTGAGGTAGGAGACTGGCCCCATGGCTGAGCCTCTCCCAATCCCAAACCAGTGGTTCTGATGGCCTTGTGAAGCTCTGGACCATCAAGAACAACGAGTGTGTGCAGACACTGGATGCCCATGAGGACAAAGTCTGGGGGCTGCATTGCAGCCGGATGGATGACCGTACCCTCACTGGTGCCAGTGATTCCCGTGTCATCCTCTGGAAGGTTGTGGGCCCTGAGGGCTGGGGCAGTGGTGGGGTATTGTGGGGTCCCCTCTGACCCCGATCTGATCCCAGGACATCACAGAGGCAGTACAGGCAGAGAACCAGGCCAAGCAGGAGGAACAGGTGATCAAGTAAGTCTGTGGTTGAGAGTGGGATGTGAAATTTCACCCCTGAAAACAGGCTAGATATTGGGCTCACCATGTGGGTGCTCAAGCCCCAGCCTTGGTCCAATGGCCTCTCATCCCCATCCCACCAGGCAGCAAGAACTGGACAACCTGATCCATGAGAAGCGGTACCTGCGGGCTCTGGGCCTGGCCATCTCCTTGGATTGGCCCCATACTGTGCTGACCATCATCCATGGTCACTGCCTCCCCCAAGGTTAGGGAGGGTGGGCTTGAGACTACTGAGCCCTTTTTGTATGACTCAGTCTTCCCTTCTCCCACAGCCATCCGGAGGGACCCTGAGGCCTGTGAGAAGCTGGAAGCCACTGTGATCCGACTGCGGCGAGATCAGAAAGGTCCAGGGCTGGTGGGCAAGGCCAGGGCCCAGTCAGGCTCGGATGGCCCAGGGAGCAGGGCCAGTCCAGGTGGAATGGCCTGACAGGCAGGGTGACCACCTCTGTTCCCTACAGAGGCCCTGCTGCGCTTCTGTGTCACATGGAACACCAACTCACGGCACTGCCATGAAGCCCAGGCTGTGCTAAGTGCGCTCCTTCGGCATGAGTCCCCCGAGGAGCTGTTAGCCTATGAGGGAGTACAGGCAGCACTTGAAGCCCTACTGCCCTACACTGGTACTTGGGCACAGCCTGAGGTGGGGAGCAGCCTGGTTGGTGCCAGGACCCTTCTGACCTCCCTTTGTTATCCCCTAGAGCGGCACTTTCAGCGGCTCAGTCGGACACTTCAGACAGCCACCTTCCTGGACTTCCTGTGGCATAGCATAAAACTGCCTATGCTCCCCGCAGCCCCCCAGCCCTCAAGCACATAAAACTAATTTCCTGTCCCAGCTCTGTATGGCTGTCTCGGCTCTGTCTGATCCAGGTCCCTGGCTACTATGGGCTTTAGAGCCAGATGGACTTGACCCTGCCAGCTCACCCTGAACCCTGGCTTGGCAGAGATCCAGCAGGCCCTATTCATCAGCACAGTGAGACTGGGTTTGGGTCATTCTGAAAGAGTTTTACTCAGGAAACTAGAAATCTCCCCTTTCAGGCAGGCTGCCTCTCTTCCTCCCCCAGTGCTGGGGATAGTGCAGCCACCAACAGTTGCCTTGTCTGGATCCTCAGCCCATTCCGGCTATGGGGTGCACACTGCAGCCTTCCCACGTGGTTCCACAGCCCTCAAGGGGGTCCCTAGGACCCTAGGTGCAGACCCAGTGCCCTGCGTGTGATGGTGCAACATCGGCTATGGATGATGCTCAGTGAGGGACGGGTGGGTACAGTAGGGGCAGAGGTCGTAGCTTGAAGAGCATCGGGGTAGTCGTGAGCCTCACCATTTCTGTCCTCCCCACCATAGAACCCTGACCCACCCAGGAGTGCACCTAGCCCTTCTGGCTGCAGCACCACTGCTGGGAGGAGTCCTACTCGGCCGCTGTACCTGCAGAGGGGGTGGGGCTTGGTTAGGGACCCACCTGCCCTGAGGAGGCTCCCACACCCAGAGGCTTTCCCACCCAGTGTCCCACCCCTGCACCTGCACAGCCACCAGCCACGGTCAGATGTTCTTAGCACGCTCACACGAGCTCCCACGGGCACTGACAGTTCATCTGCACGGCTACTCTCATAGGCGCGGGAAGCGCAAAACTGGCGGCCTAGGGGTGAGTGTTCAGGGATCACCATGAGACTGCGAAGACTGGGGACCGGGGACCCTCTAAAACCTCTAGCTACTGGCAACCAAGCACACACTCCCAGACCTTTGTCACCACTGTCCTCCACTCTTCGGGTTTTGTCTGACCACACAGTCCTATGATGGCAGGGCTTGGGAGAGGCGGGTAGGCTCATACCATTGCTCCCTGTGGATGCGGCCCACTCAGAGTCCTGGCTTAGGGACACTTCCTCCAGGTAGGGAGCTGGAAACCAAGCTGTCTGCTGATCCTCATTCTCCACCAGCCACCAGCCTGTGTGCAGGAAGCCGGAGGGGACTCAGATCCCAAGGCCTGCTCAGATCAGGGAGCAGAGGGCAAATCTCTAGGTTCCTCAAGTCCCTACCTGAGGGGTGTCGCAGCACTACGTCTAGCCTTTCCTGGGCCTCTGCGTGGAAAGACCCGCCTCGTGTGTCCTGGGTGCTGAAGGGCTGCAGGCAGCGCAGGCTCTGAGTCTCCAGGCTATGAATGGTTGGGCTGCCAATGGGGCGGGATAAAGGCTCCTGGGGGGCTGGCAGGATCACCAGACTGAGAAGGGGACCAGTGAAAAGTGAGTGAATAGGTTCCCCAACCACCACCACCCCCAGTCCACCCAGCATCCAAATACCACTGAAGGTGGGAGTTGGGGGTGGGTCAAGCACCTCCCCGGTGGCAGCGCAGGCTCCAGGTCTAGTGGTTTCGGAGCAAAGAAGCCAGTGAGTGCAGGGCTCTGCACCACGCGCCCTGCAGTCGCCAAGAGCTTCTGTGCATAGGTCTCCAGCAGCTGTAGGCGGGCCAGACCGCGGCCCATGCGCCCCCCGCGAGTCAACGGCGATGCATCTTTGGGCACCACAAAAGCGCACTGTGGAGCCCATCTCTGGGCTCCCCTGCACCTCTTTCCGCAAGGCTCTGCCCTCCCCACCCCTCTTGGCGCCCCGGCTGGCCTGACCAGGAAGCTTGGGAAGAACTCGGTCGGATCTCCGAAGCAGGCCTGCCTCCACTGGGAAGGTCTCTTTCAGGGTCTTCTGAGGGGGAAAAGCAGGGTGTTGGTCTTGGGGAGCCCACCAGATGTGGGAGGGTGGGGTTCCTTACCCAGATCTTAAAAACTGGAAGCCACAGATGGCAGGAAGAGAGATCTTCCGGGAGGCTCACTGGTGGGTCTGTTTTCTGGCAGGCAGCTGGCTGGCCCAGGGTCACTCACCTGGAGCTGCCTGAATTCATTCCAGCTTCTGCGCACGAATGTGTCGCTGCCGTCTGACCAGTGCACTGAGAAACTGAATGTCTGGGGGAGCACAAGTTAGAAGCCCTCTAAGGGGCTGAGCCAAGACCCCCCTTATTCCCCATTGGGGCTGGTGGGTGCCCAGGCGGGACTTACCTGGAGCCGCTCTATCTGCACCAGGGCCGCTGCGCGCACTGAAACTGGGTGTCGGTGTCCTGCCATTGCTGTGACCTCACGGGTTGTGAGCCTCAGAAAGGGTGGGCAATAACCGATGATAGCGCTGCTTCCCTGCCCTCCAGGGGGCTCCCAGGCACCCAGAAGACTGGCTGGAATGGAATTCCAGGCTGACGATGCCCCAAGCCTGTTGGTCCCTGTGGAGGTGCCCCTCCCTCCCACCCCTGGGTCCTTTTCAGCTTCCTTGCTGTCCCCTAAGCCCAAGATGGGGGGAAGGTTGGAGCACAGGGCTTGGGGAGCCCAAGGCAGAGATGGTAGGAGAAAGAATAAGCTAATGGCCCTGGAGGTGTGCAAGATGGTGTCCTGAAGAATGGGCAGTGGAAGGATTGGGACTAGCTCTGGGAAGAGGGGGAAGAGGAAGGGTCATCAAAGTACCGCCCATTCTGCTGGCCTAACCCTCTCTGCTCTTTGAGGTGCTAGGATTGGCGTAGCCTCCTTGGGTGTGCCCAATAGCTCTTTGATGTCTTTGAACTGGCAGAAATGGGTGGTGTGAGGGAGTGGGAGGGGTTGTCACCTGGAACCAAGCTCTCAGTACTGTGGTGAAGTTTTTTTTTTTTTTGAGACAGAGTCTCAAGCTGTCACCCTTAGTAGAGTGCTGCAGCCATCATAGCTCACAGCAACCTCCAACTCGGTCTGAAGCAATCCTCTTGCCTCAGATTTTCTATTTTTAGTAGAGACAGTTGATCACTTGTGCTCAGACTGGTCTCTCTTTTTTTTCTTGCAGTTTTTGGCCAGGACTGGGTTTGAACCTGCCACCCTCCAGCATATGTGGCCAGTACCCTACTCCTTTGAGCCACAGGCACCGCCCTGGTCTCAAACTTGTGAGCTTAAGCAATCCACCCACCTTGGCCTTCCAGCGTGCTAGGATTACCACCATGACCCACAGTGCCCAGCCACTTTTTTTCTTTCTTTCTTTTTTTTTTAGAGATAGAGTCTTACTTTATTGCCCTTGGTAGATAGATGTGGCGTCCAAGCTCACAGCAACCTCCAGCTCTTGGGCTTAGGCGATTCTCTTGCCTCAGCCTCCCAAGTAGCTGGGACTACAGGTGCCCGCCACAATGCCCAGCTATTTTTTTGTTGCAGTTTGGTAGGGGTCAGGTTTGAACCGGCTACCCTTGGTATATGGGGCCAGCGCCCTACTCACTGA
>CAUYTI010096294.1:0-18915 GCA_963575145.1 Galago senegalensis | reverse complement strand
ACCACACCTATGGTACATCTTACAAGGGCACATGTGAAGTTTACTAAGTGTAGAATATAAATGTCTTAACACAATAACTAATAAGGCTATGTTAACCAGTTTGATGAAAATATTTCAAATTGTGTATAAAACCAGCACATTATACCCCTTGACTGCATTTATGTACATAGCTAGTTTATGTACATTTATGTACATTAATAAAAAAATTGCATTTAAAAAAAGACTGCATTTATGTACATTAATAAAAAAATAATAAAGTTTTGGAAGAAAATATTAAAGAATATATTTCAATATATTTTTGACAAATTATAGTATGTTAGCTATTTCAAATTACCCAATGGTTTTTTAATTTATATTCTCTACTCCCTTTATAAATAAATAATTCACTTTTTCATATAAAATTGCCTTTTCTTAAAATAGAAAAATACCTTAAGAAAATACTATAATTGTATATCATGTTATTATACATTATGTAGCTCTCAGTACTTACCCTATTATCTACTTCTCTCACAGAATTCTGTACGTTAATGAACAGCAACTTTTTATGGGAGTTGTTGAAAGTCTGTTCTCTGAATGTGGCTTTGAGTGATCCTTTGAGATTATAAGACATAACAGGGTCATGCGTTGTGAGAATTAGAAAAATGTGACCCATGGCTAGGAGAAATTGAAAAAGAGACCACGCCTTGTGAATGAATAGACAAAAAGCTCTCCTTCCCCAGATGAATATGGTGCTCTGGGCACAAACTTGGCTAACCAAGCACAGGCTGGAATGCGAACTGATAAGCCTGGCACAAAAGTGCAGGGTACAAAGTGGGCTCTGTTGATCAGACCTTGTACGATCCTGCCTATTTCACCACTTATGTGGCTTTATTGCTTACTCATTTGAACACGTGTGCTCCAGAATTAATTAGGTTCTTTGAAACAGTTTTTTCTTTCACTTGAATATCTCTCAATTCCATCATGTTTATTCATCTGTCACTGTTTCTATGTCACCATGTCCCTGACAATTATATTTATTCTCTCATCCTCAACTAGCTTTCTATTTCTGGATAGCAATATTCTATCTATTATTGTCTATCTCCCTCAATATGATATTTTATGTTTACACTTACACTTATTTTTATGTATTTACCTATCCTTCTTTTACCTCTAACATTACAAAATTATGGACATTCATAGAATTTAAGAAGATGAAATTTATATATTGTAGCTGTTACAACACTCTATGGCTTTATGATAACTTACTTCCTCCTTTTTGATTACAACTTTGACCATTATTTATTTAAAAGGTTAAACCATCTTAAAAGTCAACTTTGATTTTTAACAGTAAAAATAAGCAAGCGTAAATAGGAATATTTGGGTACTGTGATAGATTTTATTTTATTAAGTGTTCATCTTGCTCCATGCTATGATGTTTTCCACGACTGAGATTAAAAATAAAATGTTCTTATTACTGAATGCTTCACCAAGGAATGGTGATGTGAGTCTCTTCTGGCCAGGGATGTGGGAGAAGGATCATTGTAAAGACTTTTGAGAAATGTTTGCTTTTCTGACCAATTGTATAATGGACTTCTCATTGTATAAGAAAAAGAAATCTAATTTTGCTTAAGCTACTGTGAGTCAAGATTTCTGTGATTGCCACATATCCTAAAATGATATGCCATATCCAAACAGGAGGAAGGAAACCACAGCAACATGTGAGAAGACACACCAGACAAATTTATTGTGGACTCTTTTTAAAAATAACTACATTGCTGCCTTGGTTTTTCAAAAACAACAATTCTTTATTATTTTGAGAAAAATTTTAAAATCTATTTTGTAAATTTCCAATGTATTAAAGTTATATATATAAATTAAAAATTAAAAAAACAAATAATTATAAAATATCTAGATTGATGCATGGATCAATAAATTTTGGTATATGTATACCATGGAATACTATGCAGCATTAAAAAAGATGGAGACCTTACCTCTTTTATGTTTATATGGATGGAACTGGAAAATATTCTTCTTAGTAAAGTATAACAGGATTGGGAAAAAAATATCCAATGTACTCAGTACTACTATAAAACCAATTTATAATCACTCACACTTTCATATAGAAATGAATCACAACTATAGCCCACGATGAAGGAGGGAAGCTGAGGGGAATAGGAAGGGAGGAGGGTGGTTAGAGGAACGGTTAATGGTGGGACCACATCTATGGAGCATATTGCAAAGGTACAAGTCAAATCTATCAAGTATTAAACATAAATTTTCTTAACACTGTGATTGAGTAAATGAGGTAAAAGCTTTGTTAATTAGTAGGAGGTAAGCACTCTAATTTGTACAAATAATAAACACATTGAATCTGACAAAGGCATAAATGTATTCATGATCTATGTATATATGACTTAAAAAAAATCTAAATTGATAACTTGATTGATTTTTTTAATTTTTTGATACAATTTTCTTATTGAGAAAATTGAATAATTTAATACTAGCATAAATAAAGTTAAAATAACTTTAATGTATCAGATCAAGCAAAGATTTTTTTTAATGCATTAGCATTTGCTATAAGCTATTCACTATGAAGAGAATTCTCAGCACATTGGTGTACACATCATATTTAGCTACTAATTTTAATTTTCATTTATTAAATTAAAAACGTATGGGAAACAAAGAGAATCATCGGCAATTGAAGTTTTAGAGAATAGTTTTAAAAATAAGAAGTTGTGCTTACAAATCCCAACATGTCTCTATAGACAAGCAAGAAACATAAGAATGACATACCATTTTTTTCTGCAATATTGCATGGCAAGGATAGAAAATGATTTTTGAAAAAATAAGGCAAATGCAGCTCAAGAAAAATAACAAAATATAAGTTTCTAGAAGGAAGAGAACAGCAAACACCCCACCATAAGGACATGTATTAAGCGAGAATATGATCTAACTTGGGGTAGACAATCAGTGAGTCAAAAAGCCAAATACAAACATGAATGAAACTCTGCACTCAGCATTTCTGACTACTAATCAAACAACAGATTTGGTATATAAACACAGTTTGGAAGGGGATTTAGGTTATGTATTGAATTTTCTTTTCAGTCTTGCTAACTAAAATCATCAGTAACATTGACAACAGTTGTTCTTGAAGCAAAAATTTCAATAGATGTGTTAGACGTTCACTAAAAGCAACACTCCAGAGTGCGTTAGAGTACAGTCCAGAAAATAAACACCAAGAGAAATGTGTATCTGTTTATATCTGAACATATTATATCTGTTTTATATATCTTATTCATCTAATTTTATCAGATACTGTTAAAAGCAGACTTTAAATAGCTCTGTATAAACACCATAAATTATATATAATAGCCACAACTGTATATATTGAGCTTAAGGTCAGAATTGAGACAAATTTGGGTCCTAATAATGGTTCTGCCTCTTGTCACTTTTAGCAGTGTCACATGGGCAACTATTTGAGGGTTTTTTTCCAGTTGTAAAATAACAATGGTAATAATAGTAATTATTTCACATTGTTTGGATGGAGCAGACGTAAAATACTATTATGAATACAAAGTACTTAGCACAGTTTCAGGGGCAGAAGAATCACTCCATAAATGCTAAGGATTAGAATTGTTGAGTATTCTTTACCTTGTAATCCTCATGAAAGTCTCTGTAAATTAAATGCTTTTATTCCCAATTTACAGATTAAGAAAGAATGAGAACAATAAATTAATTTTTGTAATCTAGCAATGTCTTTTTACTTCCTAGAATCTGTGATTGTTTTTAAAGCAAGGACAGAGGTAAAAGAGAAGTATGTTTTCTCATTTTCAAGGGACTCTAGAGAGAATAGATGCTCATATAAACAATGGTATCAGTAAGTTGACACTTAGAAACTACCAAATACTACCAAATAAAGAGAAGTTGATTTCTTTTTATGTTTAGACCAATTATATAGCATATATCAGTGATGTAAAGCAATGCACAAGTGTCTTTGTACATCTACTTCTGTACACGTTCTTTCAGCTATCTTGAAATTTTACTGAGTAATTTCCTTTTCCTCTTATGGCCTACAATCTGACTGGATGCATATAGGCATGGCAAATTCTTACACGAACAAATACGCCAACTAATGCAGGCAGGCATAAATGCAAAAGGTACACACAAGGGACTATTTGTTTTCTAACTTGACTTAGTGCTCTGTCATTGACAAAAAAAATTTCTGAGTTTTCATGATTTCAGCAATGATGATGAAATAGCATTGTCACAAGTGTCCGTCATACTATATACAGCATGTATGGAATGGTGGATTATATTGAAAGAGTTTAATGTGTTAAAGGTAAAAAAAAATCATATTTTCTCAGTAAATGAATATACACAAGAGAGGGAGAAATATACTCCCATCTAGTGAACTTTCCTGTGCATAACTAAGAATTTGTAAAACAACATAGGCATTTTTAATTAATCTGCCTGGAAATTATTCAAATATGTTCTACTAGAATCTTATGTCTGTGCAGCAGGTTCAGACACACTTTCTTATAAGATTGCCTTATAAAATGTGCAGAAGACTACAGGTGGATACTATTCCCCTATGGTTACCATCACCCAAATTAAGCACAGAGGTCTCTCTCCTGAGAGAGGCAGTTGGTGATTAACAAACTTGACATTATAATATAAATCTTGCCTCCTGATCCACCATTTTCCTCACTATGTTATGACTTTCACAACAAAAATTGGGAGGACAATAAATATAAAATTTATTTAAAGTGGAAAAAAATCAGTGCAAAAGACCATGAAAAATTGACAGAAGTATAAAATGTTGATGTTCTGCTTCCCATAGATTAGGAAGATAAGATGACAGAATCAACCGTTAATGGGCACAGAGTGACACAACCATCACACAAACACGGCCTAGTGTGATAGTCTTTAATTCCTACATGGTACCTGATTAAAATATTTTAACTTAGTAATTTAAAAAAGCAACTGCCGTTAAAGAAAAAGATACAAGAACTATGGGTTAAAAAATATGTAAAATTTAGAATTTTGAAATTTTTAGTTGAATTACATTTAATTGACATTTAAAATGAGTTTTTGGCAAGGTGGCAAAATACTTCATGTTTTCCTACTGGCCAAAAGGAAGTTCTGAAAAATCACTTCAATTTAAGTCAGTGTACCAACTAATTTCTACATCTGTTTTTTCAACAAGCTTAAAAATAAATACTTTTATTTGTAGAGGTAGAAATATAAATACCACATTTTTTTGAAGTAGAAGGATATAGTGTTCATATATTCAAATGTTAAAAACCATATACATAATCTTAAATTAATTGATATTAATATAAATAATATAACATATTAATTTTAAGGTGTGTTAGAATGTCTTATATATTAAAATCATACACATGCCACAAAATACATACTGTATCATGTGTTAATACTTTTCTGAAATTATACTCATAATAAATGAAATCTTGAAATAATTGTTATAAAAACAAAATTCATTTAACCACAATAAAAATGTCAGAATTTACATTCAACTTTTTGAGAGACGGTATTAGCATACTGGTATTATGAAGTCTGATGCACCAAACTAATTTGTTCCTGGAATATATTTCCAAAAAAATACTGAAATGAATATGACTATATTATAATTGCCTCAAAAATGTTCAGTTATCACATAATCTCCCTTTACACATAAAATATTTTCCCTCCAATCTTCCATTCAAAATACACTGACCTTGTCCTAAAGTTAGTAGGATGAGGATGTCCATCATATAAGGATAAGTAGTCATATTCTTCTTCTAGAGCAAATGACTGAAATACAATTTGTATTCTATTTCGTTCTTCTGCTATTATTACCCATGTACAATTTGCACCGTTTGGATATCCATATGGAAAACCAGGGCTTTCTATAGTGCCATTAAGTCCTTTTAATGTTCCACCACATGTATAAATAAATCCTGCAACAAAAGAGAAATAAACAGACATTAATATTATATAAAACAAGAACACCCAGGAGAGATTATTTTGAAATTCTGTTGATTTTCCAAGATCAAAGTGAATAATAATTTTGAAAATAACAATTGAAAAGCTGGGTTATGCAAACATGTGTGCATATTTGTGAATATACATAAGTAATAAAATAATAGAAAGTTATCATTTATTAAAAATATTAAGATCATAATTATATTTTATAAAATATAATATACACAAACATTTAATTCATTGTCCATTACCTGTTCTGACAGATAAACATAGTCCTACATATGATTATCATTCCTCAAGTAGTTTTCTATCTTTTTGTGGAAACTCATAAACAATAGTGATATTTTAAATATCGTAGTATCCATTTTGGATCTCAAGGAAATTACTTTCTCTTGGAAACACATTGTAAACTTTTGGCACATATCTTCCATGTAACTCATGCACTTTAGGGAAATCTGTCTCATCCTGATTATAGGGGGAAGATATTTTTAAGTCCATGTAATTCATCTACCTTTGCTTAAAATGTTTGGTTCAATATGGGAACAATCCTAAATTAACCACTTTAGAGTGAAGATTAAGTGGAAAATATTAATATATTGCATTATTCATAATCGCCCTCTTGAGAAATCTTGGAGTGTTTATTTTTCTCAAAATAACTAACTAGAAGTATTTCCAGAAAAAATTCATCCCCTTAGAAGAACCAAAATATTGTGTAGACAATTACGCTTTGAATATATTACCCAAGAGGGACCACTGGAGTTCAAAAAAAAAGCAAAAGGAAACCCCCATTTCTGGAACAGAGAAGGAAAACAGGCACCATGCATAGGTAGAACCAGCTGAATAGTAGATGTGAATACCCAACACAGCAGATAGAAAATGACTCTTTCTATGGTCTATTTTCCTACTAGAGAACTGTATAATCCAGGACATGGAAAGGTACCTTGAATCTCCCAAGCTGTGACTCTAACTTAGGAATTGGACAGGAGACTGTGAAAAGGAAATGGTACAGGAAGGGTCCCATCCACTCCTGCACACCCAAGCAGCTAAAGTAAGATGTCATTCTCAATCCTAGATCTTAATCATTTATATATGGTCTTGGAAACAAACATTGGCACCAGTCTTTAGTCTTAGAGAGACTTAAACTGGGGTTAGGGTACCTGGGCTCCAACAGGGGTGAGGGAAATCCCCCAACAAGAACTAAGAAATTTGCCACAAAACCTAGGCATTGGTACTATAACTGGACTCCCTACCCTGGGATGTGAACAGGAAGATAATTACTACAGAGACTTGATATTAAGAGAGTTAATGTCTCTTAAGGTCCAGGACTGGTAATATAAACTAGATACAAACTGTCATGACTGACCATTCCGATTGGCTACCAAAATTAGGATGTGGGAAGGAACCCCACTGGAACTGGGGCATTAGAGGGAGGCAAGTCAAGTCTAGTTACTTATAAAGTAAACTCTAACAGTCAAACTTCTCAACAGACTTCTCAGCAGAAACCTTACAGGCCAGAAGAGAGCAGAATGGCATTTCCAAAGGACTGAAGGAAAAAAAAATTCTGTCAGCAAAGAATTTTATATCAGATAAGAATAAACTTCATAATGAAAAAGAAAGTCTTTTTTTTTGTAACAAGCAAATGCTGAGGGAATTTGAAACCATTGGAGCAGCTCTACAAGAAATAATCAAACAAATCCTAAACATGGAAAGAAAAAATTGATATTGAAAATCATGACACCACAGAAAATATATAACTCACAGGTTGTTATAAAACAGTCGCATAAAGGAGGAATAGAAAGGAAAATAAATGGCAACATTACAGAATTCCACCAAATCACAAAACCAAACATAAAAAAGAAAGGATTAATGAATTTATAAAATAACTAGAAAACAATGAACAACATGGTAGGGAAAAAAACTCTCACATACCAATATTAACCATGACCATAATGGATTAAAGTCTTCACTTAAAAAATATAAAGCATCAGGATGAATAAACACGATCTAACTATATTGTGCATAGAGGTACTCACCTTTCCTGTAGAAATACAGAAAATAGACTGAATGTAAAGGGATAGAAAAAGATGCCATGGAAATGAACACCAAAAGTAGAAGTAGCTATCTTTATACCAGAGAAAATAGACTTTAAGCCAAAACCAGTAAAATAAAAAAAACAAAAGAAACTCATCATATAATCATAAAGGAATCAGTAAGGCAAGGATGCATAACAAAGAATGTCATCATGTAATGATAAAGTCACCAGTTCAGCAAGGGGATATAATAATTATAAATATATGTGCACCCGATACTAGAGCACACATACCCATAAAACAAATACATCTAAAGATAGATGGCACTATAATAAAATGAGAGGGAACTTCTAAAGGGGGTTAGATGGGGGAACTTCACCCATCAAAAGCATTAAACAAATCATTGAGACAGAAAATCAACAAAGAAACCTGGCTTTAAATTGAACTTTAGAACAAATGGACTTAGAAGACATTTGTAGAACGTTCTACCCCCAAACTGTAGAATATGCATTCTTTTCATTAACACATGCAAGGTAGATCACAAATTAGGCCACAAACAACTATGAATAAAAATTTTAAAAAATCAAAATTATATCAAGTATCTTCTCAAACCAAATGGAATGAAAATAGAAATCAATACCAAGAGGGAGTTCAAAAATTACATAATTACATAGAAATTATAAAATATGCTCCTGAGAAATCACTGAGACAATGAAAAATTAATAAAATTAAAACAAATGAAAATGGAAACACAATATAACAAAACCCCTGGGATATATATAAAAAAAATAGGGATAAGAACAGTGTTTATAGCATTATATGTTTACATCAAAGAAGTATAAAGATTACAAATTAATAATGTCTTGTGCACATAAGCAACCACAAAAGCAAGAGAAAATCAAACCCAAAGTTAACAGAAAAAACAAAATGGCAAAAAACAGAAAGAAGTAAATGGAGACCAATAGTCAGTGAAAAAGGATTAGCAAAATAAAGTTATTTAAAAAAAAAAGTTGATAAAACACAAGTTGTGCTAACCAAAAAAAGAAAGGATAAGATTCAAATGGACAAAATCGGAAATAGAAAATGAGATAGAGAAAATCCTCAGAGTTTACTATCAAGAACTACCGTCTTACTAAGTAACAAATCTAGAGGAATTGGGTAAATTTCTGAAAACATAAAACCTCCCAACATTTGAACCAGGAAGAAACAGAAAACTGAATAGACCAATATTGAATACTGAGATAGCATCAGTGATTAAAAAAAAAATCTCCCCAAATAGAAAAGATCAGAACAGACGAATTCATAGCCAAATTCTCTTGAATATACAAAGAATTAACACCAATCATCTTGAAACTTCTCTAAAAAATTTGGTGGCAGAGTATTCTCCTTAACTTACTCTATGCGGCTAGCATTACTCTGGAACTACAATTAGACAAGGACATAACAAATAGAGAAAACTATAGACTAGTATCCCTGATGAACACAGATGCCAAGTTCTGCAACAAAATACTAGCAAACAGAATCTAATAGCACATCACAAGGTAATATTTCATGATCAAGTGGGTTTTATACTAAGGATGAAAGAATGGTTTAACATAAGTATACAATATATATTGTTTATCAAAAAAACAAACAGGACAAAAACCATGTGATTATCTAAATATAGGCAGAAAAATAATTGTTAATTATTTACCATTGATAAAAGATAATCATTGATAATGGTTTAATTAAACATTGCTTTATGATAAAAACTCATAAAGGCTTAGAAGGAAAATAATTCAAAATAATAAAAATGACATGTGACAAACACACAACCTCCACCACATTGAATAGGTAAAGGTTCAAGATATTCCCTGTAAAATATGGAAGATAAGAGTGCCCTCTTTCTCCACTTCTTTGGAAGCTCTAGCTACAACAACCAGTCAAGAGAAAAAAATAAAAGACATCTATCCTAGAAAAGAGGAAGTGCAATTATCCCTGTTCACTGATGATGTTATATTTAGAAAAATATACTTTACCAAATAACTCTACAATTGGACAATTAAATTCAGTAAAGTTTCAACATACAAAATCAATGTACACATGTCAGTAGCATTTCTATACACCAGTAATGGTTCTGCTGAGAACCCAATCAGTAAAATAATCACTTTACAATACTTAGGAAGACCATAAAATATCTGGAGTTTATTTAATGAGGTGAAGGGTTTCTATGGGTAAAACTACAAAACACAAGTGAAAGACATTATATATGAAACAAAAGGAAAAACAGCTCACACTCCTAGTTAGAAGTATCAATACTGTTAAAATGACATACTCCACAAAACAATCTATAGATTCAGTGCAGTTCCTACCAAAGTATCATCACCATTTTTTACAAGATTATGGGAAAAATCTCCTAAAATTCATAAAGAAGTGAAAAAGAACTTAAACTGCCAAAGCAATCCCAAGCAGAAAGAACAAAGCTGGAGGTATGTATCAAAATAGGCACATAGACTAGTGGAACAGAATGGAGACTTCAGAAATACAGCTACATATTTACAACCAACTGATCTTTGACAAAGTTGACAAGAATACACCTTAGGGCCAATACATCCTTTTCAAGAAATGATGGTAGGAAAATAGTGTGTTTCCTTGCACAGAAAAATGGAATTGGAACTCTATGATTCACAACATATAAAAGACAATCCAAGATGGATTAGAGAATTATACAGAATAACCAAAATTGTAAAAACAGTAGAAGAAACATCCAGGGGAAATTCTGGCAGTGGTCTAGAAAGATTATTCCTGACTAAAACCTCAAAGGCACAGGCATCAAAATAAAATAAATAAATAAATAAATAAATAGATCAATGGGACTTAATTAAACTGAAAACTTCTGCACAGTGTAGAAAATAATCAACAGAGTGAAATATGACCTACAGAATGGGGCAAAGTAAGTGCAATTTATGCACCTGACAGTGGAATAATATTTACAGGGGATGTAGACAATGTAAGAAGATTAAAAAAAGTCCCATTAACAAGAGGGCAAAGGACACAAATAGATATTTTTCTAAAGAAGACACACAAATGCCAAACAACCATATGAGAGAATGCTCAGTAACACTAGTCATCAAAGAAATGCCAACCAAAACTACAATGAGGTACTGTCTTACCCTAGTCAGCATGGCTATTATTAAAAAGGAAAAACAAAAACACAGATGTTGACAATGGTGCGGAGATAAAGTAAAGCTTATATATAGTTGGTGGGAAGGTAAATTCATGCAACTTCTACAGAAAACAGGGTAGAGATTTCTGAACGAACTGTAACAGAATTACCATTTTATCCAGCAACCCCACTACTGGGCATGTACCCAAAAATGAAAGGAAATACTTTTATCAAAAAGATAACCATAGTCATATATTTATTAAAGCACAATTCAGAATGGCTAAGATGTGGAATCAACCTAATTGTCCATCAATAGATTTTTGGATAAAGAAAACGTAGTATACATATGTATGCACAATGGAATACTATTTAGCCATAAAAAAGGATGAAATCTGGTTCTTTAGAGCACCATGGATGGAATGAGAAGTCATTATCTTAAATGAAACAACTCAGACATAGAAAGACCAGTAGCATGTGTTCTCATTTGTAATAGAAGCTAAATAATGTGTACAGGTTGGCAGAGTATGAAATGGTAGTAGTGACTCAAAGGTTGAGAGGATGGAAGGGGAAGGAAAATGAGCAATTAATTACTGGGTAAAATGTATGTCATCTGGGTGATGGATAACTTGAAATCTTGGAGTTTACCACTATGCAATTTTTTCACATAATGAAGTACAAAGCACCTCATATATTTATACAAATTAAAAACAAACAACAACAAAACATGCGAAGAAAGAAAGAATTTCTCTGCTTTTTTAGTGTGATGTCTAAGTAACTGAGAACAGGATGCCTGGAGATAACCTAGAAAACTTATATTTCTTGAGCAATTTTTTTCTGTCATCATACTGTGTAATTTATTTATTTAAGTCTCTTTTTTCATTAAATCACAAACACATAGATTATGTATACACTAATATTTATGGGGTACAATGTGCTGATTTCATATAGAATTAGGAATGCTTACATCGCACTAGTTAATAGATACCTCATCTTGTTTACTTAATTATTGTGTTAAGACATTTATACTCTATACTAATAGATCCGACATGTACCCTTGCATTATGCACCATAGGTGTGATCCCACCATTCACCCATCTAATTTAAAACCCTAAGATGGAACTAATGGTGAGAGAAGATGATCATAGCATTCATGTAGATTACAAGCTTAGATAAAGCTTGGAGCTGGAGGCAGGTATCCAGGGTCAGAAGTTCTGATGAGAACACTTCACCTAAGTGAATTGTCCTCATCTGCAGGTCTCACATCAAGCTTAAGAGCCAGGAAGCTGTAAATCAGAAGGACCGAACTAATTTGGAGGGAATTCCGTACTATTTAAAAACAATCTTTGTTGGGAACTGGATGTTGTAGAAAGTACAGGAAATCTGGGGCTCCTTTCTTTAAAAAGGAAAGAGTATATTTTATGTAAGCATGGGTATTTTTGAAAAGTAAGATTAGAGAACAGAGTGGTAAAGCATGGAAAGTAGAGCCTGCTTTTAAATGCCATGCATTCTTAGTATATTCTTTTTACAACGGTGCGTTGCTTTTGCTTGGAGAACCCCTTCTCTACTCAACAGCTGTACGCTTCAGCATAGCTGACCCTGCAGACTCCAGTGGGAAGGACTGCGTCTCAGGACTCAGTTATAATCAATACTATATACAACCAACATAATCCTATCCACTGAGCCAAACTGAGTTTAGAAACCTCCTATTATCTCAATTATACACGCCACGTCCTAAGCCTAGAATATTCAGTATGTGATATGAAGCATAGTTCTTGTTATTCTTTTGCCCTTTGACAAACTTACCAGGAAGTTGAATCAGGTAGAAGTTTTTTTAAAAAAAAAAATCAATATTGTTCATGCACCAAAAGTCAAACAGGACATTTTATGATTTTCAAAATAAATAAATAAATAAATAAAACAAAGGTCCTTTTTAAATTGCTTCTTGCAGAGCAATTACTTTGAAGCCTTAGGTTAATTAGCTATCACCCATTTCTATTAGTTTTCTGCCTGAACAGCTTCCAATTTGAACTTCATAACTAAATGCAAGCAGGAATCCTTTCAGCTACAATCTGATCTATGGGCTGTTTCATATATTTTCAAGCCCCATAACCCTGATGGCTTTAGAAAAAGGACATATGTCCTAAAATAACAAGCTCATCTTTGTCCATTAATTCTTCCAGAAAGCCTGCTGATTCATGTATTTCAAGCACGGTGGTCTCTTTTCCCCCTTCTTTTAGACAAATGAGGAATTCTATCTCTTTTAAGCTTCCTTGTCTGTGATCTTCACTCTATTTTCATTTTTATTTATCGCTAAGCTAAATTAAGTGTGGCATTCGTCATAAGAAGGTACAAGTTTTCCAAAAAGGAAGTTTGAGTTTTTTCTACTAAAAGATATAGAATCTGAAGAAAACATTCTCCTAACATTTACTTACGCTTCCCGCATGGGACTGGTCATTGTCACCAGCTCAGTGCTTATCATTGTAGGGTTTTTTGGTTTTTTTTTTTTTTTTTAGAAACATGTACCTATATGCATATTTTTATGCATTCTATTTTTTCAAATGGAGGCATACTATATAGATTTTATAAATATTTTATATAGATTTTATATATTTTATGCATACTATACATATTTTATAGATTTTTATATTTAGTTAAAAATTTCTGACTTTTTCTGAGTCTGACAGTATGCCTCCACTATCTTTTTTTTTGAAAGACTACACAGCTACACAGCACGTAGTATGCCTGTATTCTAATTCATTTCACCCATTCTCCTATTTATGTCTTCATTTTTTGTAGTTACAAATGTGTAAAAGAAACTCTGATGTACACCCTTTGGCACTTGTGTGATATATCCCTAAATGGAATCCCAGAAAGGCTAGAAAAATCCAGCATTAAAAGGCAACTTTATATCTCCTGTTTTTCTTTTTGTTAATAAAGGTTTAGTGTGGTGTATTTGTGGCTTAGAACACAATGCTAGGGGAAACATAGGAATGGTTACTATAGTGCAGCATAGGAATATATTTACCATCATATATAATTTTTGTGTATGTGAAGAGAAGCTAAAATCTGTTTGACAAAAATCCCTAACGCAATATAATTTTATTAACTTTACTCCTGATGCTACACATTAGATTTCTACACGTCTTCATATTAAATATCTATTTTATGTCCTTTAACCTACATCTCCCCATTTTCACTCCCTTCCAACTTCTGCCTGCCCAGGTTCACCACTCCTTCACGTTCTAGCTCTATGTGTTTGAGATTTTTATTTTAATGTCCCACATATAAGTAAAGTCATGCAATATTTTTCCTTTTTGTGTCTGGTTTATTTCACTTAGCATGAAATAGGTCCATACCTGATGAGGCAAATGGCAGGGTATCCTTTTGTAAGGCGGATAATATTTCATGGTATATATTTTATATCACTGTTTTTCTCTATCCGTTCATCCATAAATGGATACTTAGGTCATTTGCATATTGGTTACTGTGAATCATGCTATAATGAACATGTGAGTGCAAATATCTTTATCAGAAGCTGATTTCACCTATGTTGAGTATATACTTAGAAAAAGAATTATTAAAACATATGATACTTCTTCTATTGTATTTTCTTTGGAACCTCTGTATTTTTTTTTTTCCATAATGGTGGTACCAACCTACATTTCTACCCAAAAGTGTATTGGGCATTACTTTTGTCTGCATTGTCAATAACATTTATTGTCTTTTTTTTTTGTAGTTACTATCGCTATTGAGATAAGGTAATATCTTATAGTGGTTTCCATTTACATTTTCCTGATAATTAATGATGTTAATCCCCTTTTAATACACTTCCTGGACATTTTATGTCTTCTTTGGAGAAAAGTCTGTTCAGGTCTTTTGTCCATTTTTAAATTAGGTTATTAATTTTCTTAGTACAGAGTTACAAGTGTTCTTTACAAAATTTAGGTATTAGCTCCTTGTCATATATGTGATTTGTAAATATTTTTATAGCCCATAGGTTGCCTTTTTATATTGTTAATTATGTCCTTTGCTCTGCAGAAGCTGTTTAGTGTAATGTAGTCCTACTGATTTATTTCTACTTTTGTAGCCTGAGCTTTGGATCTGATTTAAAAAAACCATTGCCAAGGCCAATGTCAAGAACCTGAAAGGCAAATTTCACAAAGCAATAAATGATACATTACGATTTTATTTGCATGTCTCTGATTACTCTTTAGATATCTTATTATATGTCTCTTATTCATTCACAATTATTCTTTTATGAATTGTCTGACCATATCCTTTACACCACTTTAATGGATACTTTACATTTACTCACCATTCTTTCAGGAAACAATTGCTTCGGTTTGTAACGTTTCACTGGGAACGTGTATTTGCCTTTGCATATACATTTCTGAATGAAATACTTTGCTTATTCTTTATAGCTCATTATTCTCACAAAATCACAACTCCTTATTGCTTATTTTGCTATGTGTAGACAATCATTTTATCTTTCATGGTCTCTTCTGCTAATCGTTCTTCTGTATGAGTTCATCAATTCACTATATGTGTCATGGCTTAACGGCAAAATGATACAAAGGACATTACCCTAGCCTGTCTCCTGAAAGTTCATAATCTAAAACATGAGACAGCAATGACATTTAAACTATTATTACAGAATATGAAAGGGCTGTAATCTAAGTAAGCGTACTTTGCTGTGAGAACACATGGAAACAACGTTTGATTTATGTAAGTCGCTAAATGCTGCATAAAAACATCCTTCTCAAAAACTGGAATTGCAACTTTTCATGGATTCCGTCTTTGACAGTTTGTTCACGCCTTATGTTGTATTTTTAACACTTTAACTTTTAATGTCTCCTTAAAATCACAGAGTTGATGTATACTTGAAAAACAACTGATATTTATTGGGTTATATTTTCAACCGGAGTTTGGTTGACAATATGTGCTTAAAAATGTTAGACCCAGGTTTTCCTTTTCCTATACAGTAAAAAACAAGGCAATTACCATTTGTACAGTGTTTTAAATGATGTTTTATTGTTTTTGTGCTAAGACCCATGAAAGGCATTGTTTATACTTGTGTTTGCTTCTTTCAACTATCTTTACAGACATTGCAACTGAGTTCTGAGCCAAATTATGCTGACGTGATTCTAGAAAGGATACTCCTGACCCTCCCATTATCAACACCCGTCCTTTCTCTTTTAGCCTTCTTGCAATCTTTATACATTTGGCATTGCTTATCTTTTCTGTTCGTTTGGAAATCTTTTCTAATTGGTTCCATAATTATACTCTACTTCACTAATTTCCTGGGCTTGTACTTTTAAGACTACCCTTTTAATATATTTGTGTCTTCATCTGTCTTCTTTTACAGGTTACTTTAAAAACCACATACATAGCTGTAAACATGACTGGAGACTAAAAAGGTCTATCTTAGATCGTCTGTCCCATCTCTGTCCATACACCTTACCATGTCAACACCTAGCCACTCATGTCTTCCAAAACTCCTTTCTTATATTCAAATATTATCCCTTCATTCTCTCAACTTTCTCTTAAAGCCATCTCTACCTTCCTCTTTGTTTTTCTATTCTAAATCCTTTGAATTTAATTCAATTCTTTCTTACCTCCTTCCTGGCACATTTTAGAAACATCCTGTCTACCCTGCTGGGCTACAAGTACTTGTCATCCACTCAGTTCTCCATGTCACTGCTAAGGTCATTTCTACCAGTCACAGACCCAGTCCTGTCACTTCCCTACTCGTTCGGATTCTTTGGTTCCTCCTCAATGTCAATGTAAAATCCATACTTCCCTTTGTGTATCTTAAGCATCAGATAAGTTATTTGTTACATTGTTTCCAAGCCATATTCCACCTTTAATTTTAGAGCTATAAACTAGGTTCTCCAAATTCTTGAATGTGACCTGGGAAAAGTTCTCTTGAGCTGACTAAAAACTGCTTCCTATGGACATAACAGGCAGTGGGCTCACATATGGGGCCTTTCATCAGAGCCCTCTTGAAATCTCCACATTTATGTTATGTTATGTACAACTTTTCTTATGATGGTCTCTCCTCATTCTTTCAAATATTTGTTCTTATGCCACAGTGGCTTTGCAGAGAATTAATAGGAAGTCAATACACTTTTTGGATGAATAGATATTTCCCCTACTTTTTCTTTGCCCAAACCATATGACTTCCCAAAGTGCCATACTGAGGTAACTCAGAGACAGGGCCAGGATTATAGTTTGGGGTAAATTTTTGGAACATTTATTCTGGGTTTTTTTTTTTTTTTTTAATTTAGAGACTTTAGAGAAGTCTTTTTGACCATCATGTCCCCATTTCAGTAACTATCACTTAATCCTGATTCACTTTGGGGGTTTTTTTTTTTTTGAGTATTTTTTTTTATTTTTTCAAATTAATATGACAGTACAATTCTTAGGTTACGTTGTTCTCACTTCCAGGGTAACGTTCCATTTGTAGAAGGGCCCCTCACCCAGGAGGCATGTTATACACCCTCACAATGTGCATATTAGATGTGATCCCACCTCATGCCCTCCTTCCTTCTGCCATACATCCTCCCCCTTCTCCCTTCCCCTTCCTTTCACCCCCAAACTGGACTTTATTAGTGTTTTATTATTCTTATGAGCATGTAATTTTTTAAATATTGGCTTCATATTAGTATGGAGTACATTGAGTATTTTTTCATTCTTGTCATTTATTACTAAGAAGAATGCAGCATTTCAACTCCATCCAGGTAAATGTAAAAGATGTGAAGTCTCCATTGTTTTTAATGGCTGAATAATACTCCATGGTATACATATACCACAGTTTGTTGATCCAGTCATGGATTGATGGGCACTTAGGTTGCTTCCACAACTTAGCAATCACCATGATCAAATGGGTTTTATCCCAGAGATACAAGGTTGTTTCAATGTATGTAAATCTAGAAATATAATACACCACATAAATAGACTAAAAATAAAGATGATATGATTTTTTCAATTGATTCAGAGAAGGGTTTTGACAATATCCAGCATCTGTTTGTGATAAAAACACTCAAAAAAAGAGACCTAGAGGAAACATTCCTTAAGCTGATAGAGACTATCTACAGCAAACCCACAGCCCATATCATATTGAATGGAGTAAAACTCAAAGCATTTCCACACAAATCTAGAACCAGACAAGGATGCCCACTGTCTCCATTGCTATTTAATGGTGTTGGAAGTCCTAGCCATTGCAATCCCACAAAAGAAGGAGATCAAAGTAATCCAAATGGGGACAGAGGTGGTCAAACTCTCCCTCTTCACAGACAACATGATCTTATACCTGGAAAACCTAGGGTCTCAACTACAAAGCTCTTGTAAATTATCAAGGAATATAGTAGCATCTCAAGATACAAAATCAATACCCACAAATCAATAGCCTTCGTATGTGCCAACAATCGTCAAGCTGAGAATAAAATCAAAGACTCAATTCCTTTTACACTAGCACCAAAGAAGATGAAATACCTGGTAATATGTCTAACAAAAGACGTGAAAGATCTATATAAAGAGAATTATGAAATTCTGAGATAGGAAATAGCAGAAGATTTCAACAAATTGAAGAGCATATCATACTCATGGCTAGGAAGAATCAACATTGTTAAAATGTCCATAATACCCGAAGCAATCTATAGATATAATGCAATCCACATCAAACCACCAATATCATACTTTAAAGAACTTGAGTCACTTTTTAAAGCACTAATCACTGCCTACAATTGTTAGTTTACTTGGTTGTCAATTTTTTTC
>CAUYTI010096293.1:0-66549 GCA_963575145.1 Galago senegalensis | reverse complement strand
GGGGCTCGTCCCAGGCTTGCATGCTGGGCGGGTCCAGACCGGTCTGTAATAAAAATTCTCGCCTTATGCACATTACATCGGAGTGTGTCTCGAGTCTGTCCATTTGGGCTATGTTGGGAGGATTTCTCGGACCCAACAACAGCTCTCTGGAGATTTTGACTATCAGCAGTACCATGAATAATACAACTTAGATTGGCCCAGCCTTTCTTTGCAAGTGCTTATTCTGAAATTTCATTCTCCATATGCAAGGGAGAAACTGGCCTGCTGGGAGCCCTGCCTGTGTCACTGGCTTCTAATAACTTCTAATAATCCTATTGCTCAGACCATGGAGGACAGACATTCACACTGAACTCTAAAAAGATGTTACTGGGAATCAGACTAGCACTTCAGTGCTTCCAGCCAAGGAAACAAACCAGCTGTTGTAAGGCTAGCAGCTTGGGGCAGTGACACAGTTAGCAGAGCCCTCGGTGACAGCTCCAGGAGTCCGCATTCCTCACTGGGCTTCCACACTATGCCTTCTGGTTTCAGAGGCTTTGTTATGATGATGGTTCTCTTTCTAGGGAGCCCAAAGAGCATAAGAGAGATTATTGCACAGGGCACTGGAGGTATATAGGACTTATCTCTCAAAAGATCATTTCAAAGGTTTTGAGTTTCAGCCTTCTTTATGCTTTAAAAATGATCCAGGGATTTAGAAAGTCTGAAAACAGAGTTGTGCTCAAGATAACAGTGTGATACACAATGCCCCTAATTTACCACAAAAGGCAGCCAGAGGTCAAGCCATACTCTTACCCTCCAAATACAGACTTGGATCTACCAGAGATTGTTTACAATTGGGGTTTTTGAAGTGTCCAGTGTCACAGAATCACTATTTTTTTTTTTAAGTGAAAGAGAAAACTTTTTTTTTTAAGTGAGAGAGAAAACTTTTACAAAGAAACTTTATCCTTTATAGGCCGGTAAATGACAATTTAATATTTTGTGTAAAATAATCACCAGTAAAACAAATTCATAGTATTTGGCAGTAAAATAAAAGAGGTGTAATAAGCAACATTTCATATTAAGAAAAAGAATAATGACAATATTTCCATGTAATGGATCTGGTAAAATTATCTTCAAAATGGGAAAAATATACAGCAGACACTGGATTAATATTACCAATTATCAGCGAAACTGAAATCATATGCCTCCTGATGGGATGGACTGCGGACATATCTATCTGCAGAGTATTCCTGCTAAAAGGAGATGAGGATAAATTGAATTGTGTTCCTGATTGCATCTGGATGTATTTTTTAAAAAGCCATTAAGGATTTTATTTAGTAAGCTGGTATGATGTTTTCAATTGGCTTTGTAAATATACTTGTATTGTAGTCAGGTTCTTAGGAGATACAGGATGAAAAGTGAGGTGTTATGATGTCTGTAATGTCCTCTTTGGAGGTTCCAAAGAAAATGGTCTGAACCTATATAAATAAGAATGATAAAAATGAATGAGAGAGAGAAAATATATATATCAATTTGTTAGACTTAGTGAAGCTAAGTAATGGATATACCTACTGTTGTTCACCAAAGTATTATTTCAAATTGAGTTTTGAAAATGTTCAATAAAATTTCAAAATAAATGTTGAGTAATAAAAAAAATTGAAGATGAGATTAAATATGTATGCATGCAAGCATGTTTGTCAGGGCGTTGATACAATACATTGTTGCAAACAAACTCAATTTCAATTTTAGGACCATGATTAAATAAGTTCTGGCATCTGATAGATCCAGCAGTTAAAGTGATGATATATATATTTTGTTTATTATAATTGCCTTTGGGTTTGAGATTTAAGCTAATTTCATTATTTTTCCCCTTATCTATTTTTTAAATTATTTTTCTGTAATGTTTGCTGTATTGTATGATTTAAAAAGTAAAAACATTTACAATTCAGCAAAGATGAAATAATATTTTTTTAAATACAGAAAGTAGGTTCTTAATTAACATTTAGTAGATATAGATATATGAAAGTATATGTCCTGAGGTTATAAATCTCTTCAAGAAATTTCCTTTTACTTCTGTGTATTTTTCTTGCAGAAATTTTTCTTGGGGTAAGTCTATCTCTTAGGGAACTTTTTTTCTCAATATGTACAATATTTATATATTTGTTATATAAGTGATTTCTTAATTTTTATTTTCTGCTTTGTACTTAACTTCACATATCTACATTAGGATTTTTAGAATTGTGTTTTAGAGGCATAGTAGTATTTTACTAATGAAATAGGGCCAAGATATTCTTAAAATAAAATAGTTAAAAAAATAGGTATATAATCTTTTAAATATCAGAATTTATCCCCTTTTACTTTTTACTGCTTTGCATATTACATTTTATTGTTTGCCATATTTTTGTACGTTAATTTTAGTAGCCACCAAGAATAGTCACATATGAAAGGAATAATTGGAACAGTTGCACACTGGGGAAAACTATGCTGCTGATAATAAATAGTAATTGCAAAAAAATTCTATTCTATTTATTGAACATTTTCAAAATTACAAATAAATGAAATGATAATTTCTTTTTCATTTACAGTAAAAAAAAAAGTGATCTCTGATACTTTCAGCAGCATAAAATTTCTGTTTGTGGACAAACTCCCATCCCATATTTTAGCATCTATTCATTAGTTAAGGGGTTTGCTCACTCCAGAGTACATACCTATGCATCCTTCATGGGTTTGTTAAATTCTCTTTTATGGGTTAAGGACAATTTGCACTCCCAGCAATAATTAGGAGCATAGCACTGTGAACATTGTAGATGACAAATCCTTGGCATATTTGAGAATCTGATGGGTAGGAAATGGTTTTGATGTAATTTGTTTCCAAAGATCAGCTTTGTTACTTATAAAACTTAATTGGGCTACATAATTTGGGTCTGGTTTGCAGGGATAAGAGCCAGTTATATACATTTCTTCCCATTTTTGTCTGAAGTTTCATCACTTTGGTAGCTCAAAATGTAGATTTTTTATTTTTTTGTAAGTAAAATGTGACAATTCAGAGCCCTTCTCCTCATCTCAAGAAAGTTATTAAACATTTGCCAACCCATTACTCTGTGTGGCCAAAATGGGCTTTCTGATACCCCCTAGCCTTGAATTTGGGACCTGCTGCCTATGGGGAGTTGGTCAGTAGTTAGCTCATGTGGACCACAAGGCACATGCAAATGAGAGAAGAAAGTCCCAGAGAGGAAAGTTCCCTTGTGAGTAACCTGTAGCATATTCCTCCTCTCAACAGAGAAATGTGAATGACTGACTGCCAGTGTCTTACCATTTTAGCATTTCTTAGCTAAGAAATGTGGGTAGAAGCCACCAAAAATTGGAAAGGGGGTAGTTAGTGGATTCTGCTGATTATGCCCGAGAGAATGGAAGCTTCTATTTCTATTTCATGGACTGGCAGCTTCATACAGAGGAGGAGTGTATGGTATTCTCTGTAATCATTGGTGTTTTTGATCACGTCACCCTTTTCCAATTTAACAGGTGAAGAATTTGAGAATCATAATTGGTAAACTGTTTTGATAGCAAATTAAGGACCAATCTAGGTATAGAATCTTTAGCATGTCAGAGGTGGGATAGTAAAGTGCTTATTAAGTCAACAGCTTATGTTATAAATTAAATATAAGAGCTGCCCTGTTGATTTCCTTAAGGGCAGACCTAAGAAGGTGGCAGAGCCAGAATTACAAGCCCAGGTCCTCTGACTTTGCTCAGGGATCTCGCAGTGTTGAATGAAATCATATTCTAATCCTGCGATATTTACTCTCATGGCTTCTGAGCGCTATCTTTGTGTTTCTAATTCAGTCTCCATGAATGAGAATTAAATGATAATAATGTCTTACTGAATTCTTGTAGAAATCAAGAGATCAGAGTTTCAAAAACAAAAATAAAACACTAATGAGCTGAGTGCAGTGGCTCAGGCCTCTGAGAGGATGAGGCAGGTAGGTTACCTGAGTCAAGAGTTTGAGACCAGCTTAAGCAAGAGAAAGATTCTGTCTTTACTAAAAATAGAAAAGAACTGAGTGTAGTGGTGGTGCCTGTAGTCCCAGTCACTAGGGAGGCTGAGACAAGAGGATTGCTTGAGTCTAAGAGTTTGAGGTGTGAGCACTCTATAGAGGTTTATGGAGGGTGATTGAATGAGACTCTGTCTCTAAAATAAAATAAAATAAAATATATAAAATACTAACATCTGGGCACAGCTCTAGAACAAATTAAATTGGAATCTATCTGGAGGAAAGAGGCTATCATTGATCTATTTTTTATTATAATTTATTGAATTTATTATTTCAAAATAGCAAAATGTGTTATTTTTTGTGTATGTTCTATGGTTTTGACAAATTCATTCAGTGGATGTAACAACTACCACAAACCCTGAGATGTCCCTTTGAGTTAGTTCCTTCCCCAAATCTCAGCCTCTGGCAACAACAGATTATATTCTGCTGCTGCACACTTACCTCTTACAGATCTTACTAAAGGGCACCATGCAGCCTGTAGCCTTTTGAGTCTGGCTTCTTTTGCTCACAATATGTACATGTTTTGGGATATATCAGTAATTTCCTTTCTGTTGCTGAATAATATGACTATGCGACATTTACTTTGTTCATTCACAGCTGAAGGACCTTACGCTGTTTTCATTTCGTTATGAGTAAAGCCACAATAAACATTCATGTAAAGCTCATTTCTTTTAGGTAAAGACCCAGAATGTGATTTCTGGATCATTTGATAACTAAAGGTTTTGCATTATAAAACAATGTCAAATTGTTTTTTAGGTGAGATTCTTCTCTTGTACTTCATATTGTTGAGTTCTTTCTTTTATTTGATTCTTTCTAATACAGGTAAATCGTAGTGGCTAATCTTTATAGATGTTCATTAACCTGTAACATAGCAATATTTTGGCCCATGATGACCTGCTTATTCAGTGGTGATGCTGTAAGATTGTAATACCACCTTCTCTCTATTTGCTTATGTTTGAATTCAGAAGTACTGTTATGTTCCAGCCACCCACAGTATTCAGTATAGGCACGTGCTGTTCAGGGCTATAGGCTCTGTGATGGACAGGAGGTGTGTGGTAGATGATCTTGTCTAGGTTTGTATAAGGATTGTCTGTGTTGTTCACATAATAACAAAATTGCCTGACAATGCATTTCTCAGAAGGCATTGCTGTTATCAAGTGAAATATGACTATAATGTGTTTTTCCTTAATGACTAATGATGTTGAACATGTTTTCATGTGTTTATCATCTATATATTTACTTTATATACTTACTATATTTATTTTGATGATGTTTTATCATAATTTGTAGCCTTCCATTTTAATTCTCTTAATGATACATTTTCATGTTTTTTAATTTTCAAAAGGTCTTTATTTGAGCACATTTATGGATGCAAGTCCAGTTTTGCTACATGGATATATTTCGTAGCAGTAAGGTACCTGTCACCCTAATAGTACCCTTGTGCCCAATAGGTAGTTTTTCTCTTCATTCTCCTGCCCTTCTTCCCTCTTTGGAGTCTGCAATGGCTATTTTTCCACTTTATATGACTACACACACTCATAATTTAAGCTTCCACTTATAAGTGAGAATGTGCAGTGCTCGATAATAGCCTCCAGTTGTATCCCAGCTGCTGCAAATAATAATAATAATAATAATAATACCACCATTCTTCTTTTATGGCTGAGTAGTATTCTGTGACATGTAAATACCGTGCTTTCTTTATCTATTCATCAGTGAGAAGCACTTAGGTTGATACCTTAGTTTTGCTTTCTGAATTGTGCTGTAATAAACGTTTGGATGCAAGTTTTTTTTTTTTTTTTTTTTTTATGAACTGACTTTTTTCTTTTGAGTAGATACCCAGTATTGAGACTGCTGGATTGAATGGTAGGTCTACTTGCAGTTCTCTGAGGAACCTCCTTAGAGTTTGTACTAATTTACATTCCCTGCAACAGTAAATAGGCACTCCCTTTCCACAGTATCCACACCAGTTAACATTTTGTTTTTTGGCTTTAGCAATGGCCATTCTAACTGGAGTAAAATGTTACCTTGTCAAGGCTTAATTTGCATTTCTTTGAGGATTAGTGGTGTTTAACATTTTTTCATGTTTATAGACCATTTGTGTATCTTCTTTTGAAAAATCTGTTCACGTCATTTTCCCATTTTTTAATGATGTCATTTGTTTTCAAACTTGATGATCTGTTCCTTGTATATTCTAGATACTAGTCTTCGTTAGATGCTTAGTTTGCAAATATTCTCTCCCATTCTGTCAATTGTCTATTTACTCTGTGAGATTTAGTACTGTTAATACCCTAATTTTCTGTGCAGAAGCTTTTTAGTTAAGTCTCATCTATTTATTTTTGGTTTTGTTGCATTTGCTTTGGAAGTTTTAGTGTGATGACCCAGACCCCTTGATTCCCTGCTAAGACCAGTCAGGAGCAAGCCCCCTCCCCTTGAGACTTCTCCTGAGTCTCTCGGTCCCAGCCCCTTCAAGGGTGGAGAAGCTTAAACATGAGGAAGGGAGGGGTTGAGACCAGAAAAAGCTTGTGGAAAGTTCCGAGTTCTTTGGAAACTTTCTCAACTTGTGCTGAACTCTATCCCTTATGTGACCCCCATTTTATGGCCATGAGGTAATATTTACCCCTGTTTTGAATTTTGTAACCCTTAATGTGATTTGCTTACATGAGCTAAATCAGCATGTACTCCCACCCTGAGTTGTGTAACCCTTTATGAGTTAATGTATGTACCTCTGCCTTGTGACCTCTGAGTTGTTATGAGCGAACCCATGTACCTTCACCTTGTGACCCCTGAGTTTCTGAGCTATGCTTGCTTCAGCAAAGATTATAGTATATAAACCCTTTGAATTTGCCATTTGTGGCTGCTTGTTGGCCCACCACAACAGCCCCCTATACGTGCACCTGCAGGTGTATCAAATTATCAATAAATTCTATTAATTAATTACATCTGAAGAGGGGTTCAAATTTTTCTCTGCTGCGTGGGATCATAACATTAGTGATAATTTTTTTGCCCAGATCAATGTTCAGAAAAGTTTTTCCTAGGTTTTCTTCTAGTATTTTTATGGTTTTAAATTTCACATTTAAGTTTTTAACTCATCTTGAGTTAATTTTTATATATGATAAGAGATAGGGATCCAACTTCTCTTTTTTTGCATGAGGCTATACAATTTTCTCTGCACTGTTCATTGAAGTGCCTCTTTTCCCCAATATGTCCTTGTTGAAGATGAGCTGGTTGTGGATATATGGCTTTATTTCTAGGCTCTCTATTCTGTTCCTTTGATCTCTGTGCTTACTTTCATATCAGTACTATGATGCTTTGGTCACTATATTCTTATAGTATAATCTGAACAACACCTTTCTTACCTCTTTGGTTAAGTATATTCCTAGGTACATAGTGGTTTTTTTTTTCTATAGTTACTACAAATGATTATCATTGATGTATGAAATGCTATTGATCTATGTACTTTAATTTTTGTAAACTAAGACTGTACCAAATTCATTTATCATATCTCTGAGTTTTTAAAGGAGTCTTTATAAGATCATATCATCAACAAACAAAGGTTATTTGATCTCTTTTTTCCAATTTGTATGCCATTTAATTTTTTTTTTTTCTGATTTCTGTGGCTAGGAATTATAGTACAATGTTGAAAAGAAGTGAGAAAACTGGGAATGCTATCTTGTTCTAACACTTAGAAGGAATGCTTTTGATTTTTCCCCACTCTGTATGTTGTTGATTCTGGGTTTGTCACATACGGCTTTTGTTATTTTGAGGTATGTTCCTTTTGTGCTTAGTTCATTGAGGATTTTTTATCATAAGGGGCTGCTGGTTTTTATGGAGTGCTTTTTTCTGCATCTATGGAGATATCATATGGTTTTTGTTTTTAATTCTGTTCATGTGGTGAATCTGCTTCCCTGTCACACCACTGTCCTGGAGCTCCTGATTTTCATTCAGATAGATACTTTTCCTTCAGGCTATAAATAGCTGAAGGTGTGGAAGAAAGTTTGTCTCTGAAACTTTCTGCCCAGATGACCTGGGGGTGAAACTTCCCTCAACTGGAAACAAGCAACTTAGAGGCTGCAGGTACTCCCCTGGGTGAGACTGCCCCTCCTTAAAAGGAGTAATGTGTTCCCATCCTCAGTGGTGGGCACACTGTCAACAAAGTATTGTCACTCCTAAATGTCCTGAAATGATCCCCCTACCTCAGTACTCTGCCAGCCCCTTGCAAAGCAACCCTAGTTGGGTCTGTATTATTGGGAGGGAAAGTAGAAGTTCCCAAATGGAGAAGCACATGTGTAGTGACCATATAGGATATGGAAAGGAGAAGCAAGCTAGAAGCTCGGAACACTCAGTCATCATAAGAGACACCTGTAACTAGCTGGGTGTTGTGGCAGGTGCCTGTGGTCCCAGCTACTTGGGAGGCAGAGGCAAGAGACTCGCTTTAGCCCAGGAGTTGGAGGTTGCTGTGAGCTGTGATGCCATGGCACTCTACCCAGGGGGACAGCTTGAGGCTCTGTCTCAAAAAAAAAAAAAAAAAAAAAAAAGAGATGCCTGTAACATCTCAGTAATATAACACCTTGGTGATAAGGCCATGGGGAGGGATTTGGCTCTCCTAACATGAGAGCTCATGAAATGATAACAGCAATGACTGGCAGTCTTTACACCTGTGGTGCAAGAGCCTTACAGGCTTATGTCTCTGTAAGAAGCTGCAGGAGAAGGCAGTGGAGGAAGTGCACATTCTTTCACGGACCCGCTTACTCTGACCCTGTCACTTCTCCTGCCCGCAAGGCGAATGTCTGATGCCCTTCTAAGAAGACTGCTGATACTTACTCTTCTATCAAGACTGTTTCTCTCTCTCTCCCTTCTGCTAAGGCAAATAGCCCTAAGGCACCTAGAAGTAATCGTCCAGAGCAAGATAATAACAAAGCAATCTGCGTCAGGACAGTAGATAGGCTGGACCTGGAGACCTGGCCAGTCCTGGGCCCTGACAAGTGGCGACCAGGAAAGGACAGTGGAAGCCATCGAGAAGCATGCAATAAGGTTTCATTGTCCCAAGTGCTACCATCCAGCCTTATCCTCTCCCAAAACATGCTGCACTCTCTTCTCTTTTAGAGGCCACCTTCCCTGAGTGATATAATTTCTTTAATTCCCCTAAAATACTCCAGTACCCTGGGCCTACTGCAGTTCTGTCGAAACTAGGGAATATTTGGGGGGGTCTCACTATGCAGGCACCTAAATACTGAGATTCTCTGGGCAGAGAAGCTTCAGAAATGCTACTTCTTCATGTAGGGAGTGGAACGGGCAGCACTCTCTGTATAAACCCATATACAGTGAGCATAGTATAAATCCCAGGACTGGCCATGCCCTGACACACCCTGTGCCAAGCTCCTATGTGAAGAGTCATGGCTACGACTGCACCTATAAGTGAAAGGGGAGAAGCCCCCATTTCCATATTCCTTTCCAGGTACCATTTGTCTTCTGGGATAGAACTATTCTCTCCCCCTACAAACCCTGCTCTTTCTTTGAGAAGGGCCTGAATGTCCTCAGATCACGAGCAGGGAGCTCTCAGGAGGAGGGTTTGCACCCTGGTTTCCTTTGTGGCAGTGGGGTATTCAGGTTCAGAACACTGTCTCTTTCCCCAGGGAAGCTGGTTCCAGCTTCGCTCCTGGGATTCTGAAGCTTCCCTCAGACCTAAAGGACCTTTGTGATTCTCAGTTTGAATATATGCTGAGGACTGTTTATGTGGGATCCAATGATGAGGAGACAGAATGGCCCCGAGAACCCCTGAGCAGGACAGAGACGCAGAAATGGCACACACCCTGCGAGGCACCTACTGCCTGGGCTGGGAGTCTGTGGGGAAGGGAAATGAGGACTGCACCATGCTTGGGATCTGGAGGGTGGACAAGGTGTCTGATAGTTTAGGAGCAAGCAGCCTGCACAGGGGCAACAGGAACCAGAGGAAACTGTCACAGCATCCTTTCTAAGGGACTTCAACTTACTCAGGGATAGATCTCTGACAAACTCTTATTTCTTCTTACACTGTACTTCACCTTCTTCTTGGGTTTTCTGGTAGGTTCTGACACTTTCCCTCAGTATTCCAGTTGGGGCCATGATTATTCACCTGCAACTTTTTCTTATTTCTAAGGCAGTGGTTCTCAACCTTCCTAATGCCTCCTAATGCTGTGACCCTTTAATATGGTTCTTCATGTTGTGGTGACCCCCCCAACCACAAAATTATTTTTGTTGCTATTTCATAACCATAACTTTGCTACTGTTATGAATTGTAATGTAAATATCTGATATACAGGATGTATTTTCTTTGTTACAAAGGGGTCGTGACCCACAGGTTGAGAACCACTGAGACCTGGCAACTGATGTCTTTAGTCAGCCATCTTGAAACTTATTTCTTAATCATGTTTTTAGAAAACACTTTATAATTTTGATGCAGTTCAATTTATACATTTTTTTCTTTTATGGATTATAGTTTTGGTGTTATACCTATGAAATGTTTGCCTACTTTGAAGTCACTGTTATTCATCTTATGTTTTATTATAGACATTTGAGGCTTTTAATGCTTATACATAGATTTATAGTTAATTTTGTATAAAATGAAAGTATTATGCATTGGCCCTGTTATTTGTTTTCTTTATTTCTTTTTTCTTTTCTTCTTCTTCTCATTTTTCTTTTGCATATGTTTTAATGGAGAAAGAATACTCCTTCTTTCTCCATTGAATTGACTTTTCAGCTTTATTAAAATGTTACATACATGTGGTCTCCTAGTGGATTCTTGTAGTCTACTGAAGTGTGGACTTATCCTTTTGCAAATACTATGCTGTCTAAATTACTGTGTAAATTTATATTAAATCTTTAGATATAATACAGTAAGTCCTCCAAAATGTTATTTTCCAAGCCATTTTGAGTAATCTAGGTCTTTTGCTTTTCATATACATTTTCATACCCATGTAATCATCTTCTAACTTAAAGGAAAGCTACTAGGAAAATGATTAGGATTATATTGAATCTATAGAATAGTTTGGGAGACACAATGGTTAATTTTATTCATCAACTTGGATGGATTAGTACTGGACACTTGGCCAAACATTCTGAAAGTTTTGGTGGGACTGTTTTTGGATTAGATTAAGATTTAAATCAGTGAAATAAAAAGAAAATTGTTTCCTATAAGGTGGGTGAACCTCATTCAATTAATGAAAGAGAAAGGCCTAAATAGCACAAAAGAATATATCCTCACAGCAAAAAGGCCTTCTACCAACAGATAGGCTTTGGACTTGAACCACAGCAATGGCTCCTCCCTATACGCCCAACTTTGCAGATTTTGGACTTGTCAGCTTCCTTAATTCCATGAACTGATTTTTTAAACTCTCTGTCTCTTTCTCTGTCAGTGTCTTTATCTCTGATTCTGTCTTACTATATCCCTCCCCCCACACACAGTAATTATTTTGGAATTCTTCTTCCTGAGTGGCCATCAGATGTGTCCTTGGATAAGGTCTAACAATTAAGTTTGTGAACTTAATGCTACTACATACCTCACTGCTAACTATCACTACAGTCACCTTGAAGGATTCCCCTTAGTAGCTATACACCAAGACCTGTACCTAGTCCACCCTTCAAAGCATTTTATCTAGATGTGTTCACAAACTTAATTCTCAGATCACATGTATGTATATATTCCATGAAATTTTATGAATTGTTTCTCCAGAAAACTCAGGAGATTAACATCTTAAAAATATTATGTCTTCCAAATCATGAATACAACAATTCTTCAGTTTATTAGTTCTTTGAAGTTTTCTATCTTTGCTTTGTAATTTCCAGGATTTATGTACTATACACATTTTATTAGACTTATATCTAAATATTTCATGGCTTTGGTGCTATTTTAAATCATGTATTTTCCTTAATTTCAATTTCTAATTGTTTTGTTTATTTCTAGTGTGTATACATTCCTCTGTAATTTGCCACCTCAATACATTAATTCAATGAGTGTTTTTAGTATATTCCCTTAAAGATAGCTTTATTTCTTTCTATTCAACCTCCATGTATTTCAAATTTTCTTCTTGTCTTAACACACCAAGCAGGGTCTCCAGTAATATATTAACTAAGAATGATACAAATATATATTCTTGCCTTGTTGCCAGTTTTAGGGGAATAACGTTTAATATTTAACCATGAGATGTCACGTTACTATAGCATGCAGTCTTTTATAAGGTATATTTTATAAGATCAGAGAAATTCTTTTTAATTCAAGAATGATTTTTTAAATCATGAATGAATGTTGACATTTCAATGATATTTCTGTATATGATAATATATATGTATTTTATATATTCACAGAATGAATTACATTGATTGATTTGGGAATTTTGAAACCAACTTGCCTTCTTTGATCAACCCCAGTTGGTCATGCTATTAACTTTTTATTTATTGATAGATTGATTTGCTCTTGTTAATTGAGAAAATTTACATTTATATTTGTGAGGAATATGGGCCTACAGTCAGTATCCTTTCCTTATAATGTCTTTATCTGATGGTATAAGGAAAGTCCTACCCTTATGAAATGGGTGGGGATTATTTGATCCTTTTCTATTTTGTGGAACAGGTTAGACATGATTGGCATTTTTTTTTCCTTATATACCTATCAGAGTATACAAATAAAATCATATGAACCTGGAGTTTTCTTCGTTGTAATATTTTTAGTAAGGCTTCAATGTATTTAATTAATAAGTACAGAATTATCTAGGTTATTGATCTTTTTTGAGTGAATTTTTATAGTTTATGTACTTCAAGAAATTTCTCCATGTCATCTGTGCTGAAATGGTGAGCATGGAATTGTTTTAGTGCACACTGTCGCTTTCTGAATGTCTGTGGAGTCCATCTTGACATCTTCTCTTTCATTCCTAAAATCGTAATTGATGTCTTCTCTCTGTTTTTCTTTTTCATTTTGGCTAGCAGTTTATGAATTTTATCTGTCTTTTCAAATGAGCCTATTTAGCTTCATCAATTTTATTGGTCATTTTTCAGGTTTGAACTTCATTGGTTTCTGTTCTTCGTTATTTCCTTCCTTCTGCTTTATTCATAGTTAAGTTGTTCTTGTGCTTGTTTCTTAAGCTTAGATTATTGCTTCAAGACCTTTCTTTTCTAATATTAGCATGTACTCAATGTTATACATATTCCTTTAAGTACTACTTTAGCTTCACTCTACAAATGTTGGTATGTTGTATTGTTATTTGGTTTCAAATATTTTTTCTTAATAATATCTGTTGATAGGTACTCTTTGAGCTGTGAAATTTTTAGGAGCATGTGTTTTAATCTCAAAATATTCAGCCTCAAAATGGTTAAATACTAAATTCATGTATCTTTCTCTCATAGATTTCTAGTAAAATTATGATACGGTTGGTAAATATAATTTCCATAATTTTAATTCATTTAAATTTGTTAAGGTTTGCATTGTGGCCCAGAATGTTGAACATCTTGGTCAATATTTCATGTGTGTTAGAAAACTAAGTATGTTCTGTGGATAGCTTATTTTGTAGATATCAGTTAGATCCAGGTGGTTGGTAGTCTGGTTATGTGTTTTTACACTTGTTGATGTGCTGTCAACATCTATTACTGAATGAGGAGTATTGAAGCCTGCAACTATATTGTGGATTTATATAAAAAAAACCTTTTCTTGGTTTTTTTTAGGTCTGTTGTGTTTCACTTTGTATATTTTGCAGCTCTGTTGCTAGGCATGTACTTATTTTGGATGTTTATGCCTTCTTACTGAATTGAACCAATTATTGTTATGCAGTGCATCTCTTTATTTCTGACAATATTCCTTCTTCTGAAGTATACTTTTTTTGACATTTAGCCACTCCAACTTTATTTGAACTCTTATTTTCATGATATATTTATTCCATTCTTTTAATCTACCATGTGTTATGCAGGTTTATTGATAAATATACAGGTAGACTTTTTAATCTGATCTGACAATCTTTATTGTAATTGTTATGTTTATAATATTTAATTATTGATATGATTTATTTTTATTTGTCCCCTCTGACTTTAGTTGTTTTATTTTTCCTTAACCTTCTTCTTTTTGATTATTTAAATGTTTAGTGATGCATTTTAATTTATTAATTGGCTTTTTCCTTGAATTTCTTTGTTTTTGAAGCAAGGGTTACAATACACATATTTAAATGTGTACATTCTATTTAGGGATGACTGTTATAAGTTATGTCAGTAAAATATAGGTGCTTTAGACTCTTACAGGCCTTTGTATGTACTTCCTCTGTTCCCTTATGCTATAAATTATTATGCATGTTGGATTAACATTCCCAAACCAATACCAGACAGTGCTAATATTTTTACCTTCCAAATTCAAGAGTGCTTCAAAGAACTTAAGCAAACAAAAACAGACTTTTATATTTTTTCAAATATTCAGCACTTTTCTTTCTTTTCTTTTCTTCTTGATATTCCAAGTTTTCCTCTTATACATATCATTTTGCTTCAGCCTGAATAGTTTTTACAGCCTTTCCTCTATAGAAAGTCTGCTGGCTGCAAATTCTTTTAACTTTTCTTCATTTATGGATATCCTTATGTTTTCTTTATTCTCACGGTATATTTTCTCATGTATAGACTTTGGAGTTGTCACTTACTTTTATTTCCAATACTATAAAGATATATTTCTATCTCTAGGATTTTGTGCAATAATTCCAGAGTAGTAAAGTGTTTTCCCCGTATCTAATGTGTCACTTTTATCTGAGGTGCATTCAAGTTGTTTTTCTTTGTCTGTTGTTTTATAGTAGTTTGAATTTAAAGTATCTGAGCAAATTTTACTTTGATTTTATTTAACTTTGTGTGTGTTGAGCTTCTTAAATTTTTAAATTTGCACTTTTGACTAAGCTTAAGAAATTTTCAAACATTATTTCTTCAAAATTTCATTTTGCATTTCTTTCTTTCTCCTCTCCTTCTAGGACATTAGTGACAAAAATGTCACAGTGCCTTAGCTTTATTAATTAATTTATTTATTTTTCAATCTTTTATTTTTCTCTTCTTCAGATTGGATAATTTCTGCTGATCTCTCTACCCTCAATTTCACAGACCTTTTTCCTGCCATTTTTATTTCATTATTTTAACCCTTCCTATTATCTTTTTATTTCATAAATTGCATTTTTGAACGTAAGTTTTTCTAATTATTTAAAAAATGTTTTCCTTTAATTCATAAAGGATAGTGTTTATAGTTTCTTATTGTTTGACTGTTTTGGACTGAATTGCATATCCCTAAAATTCATATACCAAAACCCTGACCAACAATATGACAGTATTTGGGGAGAGAGTCCTTGGGGAGGTTGTTAAGGGAGGCAAATAGATGATGTTATAAGAGTGGGTCCCTAATCTAACAGAGCTGGTGTCCTATTAAGAAAAAGAGGAGACACCAGAGGTTACTCTCTCTCTGCACACAGAAAAAAAGATCATGTGAGGACAGAGAGAGAAGGCGGCCACCTATCAGCCAGGAAGAGAAGCCTCACCAGGCACTTTAATCCTGGATCATGTGAGGACATAGAGAGAAGGGGGCCACTTGTCAGCCCAGAAGAGAAGCCTCACCAGGCACCTTAATCCTGAACTTCCAGCTTCTAGAACTGTGAGAAAATAAATTCTATTATTTAGCCCCCAAACTGTGGCATTTTGTTAGCATCCCTAACAGGCCAATCATCTGATAATATGTCATTTGCTTTATCTCAGGGTTAGCATCTGTTTTTTGTTTTGGTTTTTAAGACAGAGTCTCAGTTGTTGCTCTGGATAGGGTGCCATGGCGTCATAGTCATGGCAACCACCTGAGCTCAAGCAATCCTCTTGCCATAGCTTCCCGAGTAGTTGGGACTACAGGTACCTGCCACAATACCTGGCTAGTTTTCCTGTTTTTAGTAGAGACAGTTCTCATTCTTGCTCAGACTGGTCTAGAACTCCTAAACTCAAGCAATCCACCCTCCTAGGCCTCCCAGAGTACTAGGATTATAGAGTTAGCATCTGTTGATTGCCTTTCCTTTAGGAATTGATCAATGTTTCAGGTTCTTTGTGTGTCAAGAAGATTTTATTGTATTCTGGGTATTTTAAATATTATGTTGTATGGACTCTGAATCCTTT
This sequence comes from Galago senegalensis, assembly GCA_963575145.1. Classification (NCBI taxonomy): domain Eukaryota; kingdom Metazoa; phylum Chordata; class Mammalia; order Primates; family Galagidae; genus Galago; species Galago senegalensis. The sequence goes on along the minus strand of CAUYTI010096293.1, from coordinate 50,392 downwards.
TAGAATGCTTTCAGGAATTGTGTCATTCAATAACATCTTCAGAATTTCAGTATAAAATGTGTTTATATTTAATGATTGTGTTAGAATGGGACACCTAAAGCACTTGTCTTAATGTCAAGTTTGCATATGGGGAATAATACTTTAGCTGATTATGAGTAATTTTACTTTATTAGTGGGGGTAGAAGATATTTTAGGAAACAAAGTCTCCTCTTCTATACAAATTGACCCTTCCTCCATCTGCTAGTGGAGTCAAAGAAAGTTTCTGTGATTTGACATAAATCCACTCCACCACGATTTTGCAAAATCAGGTGTTTTTAATAATTGCTTAGTGACTATAATATACTTTCCCTAAGTTATAAGAAGTATTACATACAGTATTTATACATAATTTAGAAATACCTCTCTTGTTAGTTAAACAACATATATGTGTTTCCCAAAAATATGTTTATTCTGTCATTTATAGCATTACAGTGCTTATAATATGCAACATACCATTTTTATGTTTAATTTAAAATATTTTTAAATCCTGTAGGCTTTGAAAAAGCCACTTTTACTATCAGTTATTGTTGGAAATAACATATTTGACAGTTGATGTTTATTTTATATGCTGCTAAACTCTTTAGAGAATAAACTCCTTTATGTTCGTAAATAAACATTTGCCTGGAATACATGCTTTTTAAAAATACAGTTATTACCAATCATAACAACTGGGAATTAACATAATTTTTACTCATCTAGCGTTCTCTTTTATGCACCCAAAATTTATCTCTCCAATAAAGTAGTCTCTATCACTTAATACACAGCAAAATCTCAGCATTAGCCACAGAGTTGAGATTAAAATCTAGTAAACTCAACAAATTCTTCTACTTGTAGTTAATGTAAATTAATAGTGAATAGTAAAAAAAAAACAAAACCAAATACAAGTATTTCAAAAGTTACACAGATTTCCTACCATGCCAAATTATCCTACATTAACAGATCATCATATTGAAAATGTATAATAGTTGAAAGGCCAAATTGTCTTTAGTCTGCATAACTTATGCTGTGGAAACCCAGGAACAGGATAGCCTATTAGTACATTCAACAAAGTGGCCCAGGGATGACTGTGGTGCATATGTTATGTGTAGGATAAAATAGGCCATCTAATTCCATGGAGTTCAATGAGCTTTTGGAATGCAAATTTCAACTGTCAAATCTTAATTAAAAAGTACCAGTCAGCACTATTTAAAAATTGGAAGAGAACTAAGTGGTGGGTTGTTGGGAAAATGTGCAACTTGCCTTCTAAATGGAGAGGGTAGGCTGACAGGTCTGTAATTAACATCATACCAAGTGAAGGACAGGAAGTCAACTGCAGTTCCTTAAAGGGAGGAGCTTCAGCAATTTTTAAGGCAAGGCAAAAGATTCTTCAATCAGAGTTAATTTGTAATTTCTTTTATTTCTTAAGAGAATCTACTTTTTTGTCTGTTGAACTTCCCTGAACCTTAGAAAGGAGTGACATTTGCAAAGCTGAGGTTTTATTCTAAGAGGTTAATATTAACATAAACCTGTATGCACCTTATGTCACTTAGAACACTTTCCCAGTCTTGTTGGATTCTGGTGTCTTTGGGTTACTGTGCTCTATACTCTTCAGCTCAATTTTTTCTTTTTTCTTTCTGCTTTTTCCTTTTTCTTTTTTTTTCTTTTTGCTGATTGTTTAGCTTTATTTATTAGAAGAGGAATTAGGTAGCTGTGATTCGGAAAAAAGAAGTTTCAGACCTCTGTGTGTACTCTATGGTGGAAATATCCTGGTACAGTGAAAATTTCCAAGAGTTAAAGAAAATTTTGGACACAGATATGTAGTGAATACAGTTTGCAGAGGGCAGCAGAAAACATCCTTGTTCTTGGTTTCCCTTATAATTGTGCGGTGCTCTATCTTTCTAACAAAGATAATAATGAGAAAAATCTCTGGCTAGAGATGAATAGTTAACCCAGCAAAGCAAGTGAGATTAAAATTATTTTCAGTAAGTTATAACAACAGTTATCTCATGGAAACAAACTCTTTAAAAAAAGAACTGGAAGAAGTGATTCACTTAAGACAGTGAGTGAGTTAGGATTCAGATCAAGAGATCTTAAGTAAAATGGGACTTGGAATATAGGAATTGTGCAGAAACAGAGGATGGCTATCATCTTTCAAAACCCCAATCACGCTGAATTCTATTGGACACACTGGGAGTTCGGGGGTCTTATAGAACAGGAAAATCCATAAATGCCTATTTCACATTGTACTTTTGCTTTCAGAGTTGACTTTATTTCCAGGCAGCACATACAGAGAATTTTGAGAACTGCCAACTGAGACACAGAAAGGTTCAGATTCTGATGACAAATTTATGGAAAACGCAGGCACCTCTCTCTGCTTCCTATGACATGTACTCTGTAAGCTCTGCACATTTTGGTGAGTTATCTACCCCATGGTGTTCCTCTCATATGATAATGCAGATCTTTACTGAACTAAAATTTGAAAAACAAAAACAAAACAAAAGAAAAACAAACTCACAATTGAACCACATTATTTTCCTATTTCTTGTGTATGTATTAAATTAAAGCTTGAAAATAGAGCAAATAATGAATGACTGTTGCTTATTTCAGGCACCTACGGTGGACAATGATAGAGAGAATAATCACAGTGCGATACCTCCAGCTGCTAATTCCTATACACTCATTCATTACTCAGAATTCAGAGAAGTGGGGTATTTAATTAGCTTCTCAAATGCAAAAATAATAATATTCAGACACTGTGCAAATATGCATCACACTCATAGCATAGATATTTTTGTTGGGCACCCTGTAGGCAGTAAAATGTCAGGTAAAGCAAAAATCTTGACAAAATAAATCCAGTGTGTGTAACTGCCCATTCAACCTAAAGTTACAAACTCCTTCTATGACAGAGAGCTATGTTTAGTAAAATAAGACTCAATGCTGGGGATCCATTTGGATCCATCATGCTAAGAGCCAGAGAGTAGGTGCTATGCCTCATTTTACCTGGAAGGCCATCAGTGTTATCTGTGGAAGCACTGTGCATTTCCCTTTCTCGTGGAGCAGAAATTTTCAATGAAGGGTGGATTGAATAGCTCATGTGGGCAGTCTTTTCAAAAATTTTATGCTCATTGCCTTTCAGGAAATAAATTATGCACTAGACAGCAGGGAAGGTTTTCAAAGATCAAGTTGAGTTCCCAGGAAAAAGAAGGAATTAGTCAGTCCGAGTGGAGGTGGGAGGAGAGCACTCAGCCATTCGGAACGACTTGAATGTGAAAGAAAAGATGAGACACTTGAATCAGTGTATTGTCAATAATGTCAAATGTAGCTGATGACCACATATATTATGAGAAAACCTGAGACAAGTTAACACACGAAAATTATAACAAAAGCAGGCCAAAACCATTCTAAAAGTCTTCTTAAAAATGTTGATATTTTTATGAAACATCTCTAAGGTCATGGAAGAGGTAATATATTCAGTATGTCACAAATCTATATTTCCTAAAATTCCCCTTGGCTCATTTCCTTATTCCTAACCCATTCTTCCTTCCTTCCCTCCCTGAATGCTGGCCTATTTCTCTCCTCTACTTTTGCCTCTCTGCACTTCCATTCCTTATACCTGGATCAGGGAGCCAAGCCAACCCAAGTATAGGCTTCTGGAAAACTGGGACAGAAAAAATAAGAATACCTACAAGTAAGGCATTCTAAACTGACCCACCCTGTTATAGACTCTGTCTAGGGATGTATGTTCGCTTATGGCCACAGCATAATGGATGCTAATGTACCTGGCTACCAGGAGTTGATTGTACTTAGTCTCATTTTTTTTTATAATAGTTGTATTGTAATTGTAATTACATAATTTAATTAGTGAAGTTTTTTTGTTTTGTTTTGTGTTTTGTCCCAGACATAAGGACTGTCAAATGATCACTAAATTTTCTAATAAAATACCACTTCATTTGAGATAAGGGAGTGAAAACAAGATTGTAGTAAGTTATGCATGAATGGCAGGCAAAGAAGTAGAACCTATAAAGTTAAACACTCTTTCAATAAAATGGGCTGTGAAAAGGAAAGTTGAAATAGTGCTTGGAAGTGACAAGGGGTCCAGAGTCTGGTTTTGTCATTAAATGAGAGATTTAATTAGGCACATTTAGTACAGAAAGACTCTCCTAGAGACAGAAAGGGATGAAGAGATTGGAGGAAAAAGGGATAGTTGGGTGGCACCTGTGACTCAAAGGAGTAGGGTGCTGGCCCCATATATTGGAGGCAGAGGGTTCAAACCTGGCCTGGACCAAAAACTGAAAAAAAAAAAAAAAAAAAAAAAGAGAGAGCGAGATATTCATTAGAACATACAAGTGGGAAATTTGGCTTAAAAATCATGGTATTTAGAATCATATATATCTAAGCTTATATTAAAATTCTGCAACTCAGGGAAGTGCCTTTGGCTCCAAAGTGTAGATTGCTGGCCCCATATACCAGAAGTGGCAGGTTCAAACCTGGCCCTAGCCAAAATCTGCAAAAAAAAAAAAAAAAATTCTGCAACTCAGATTTGTGGTTAAATTATTTAACCTCTTACCACTTTGATTGTAGTCCTTATTAGCCAGTAATATTTTGACTGATTTATAAATGGAAAAAAATATAACCATTAAATTGCCTTAAATTAAAGCATTAGCACAGACAAAAGTATCTATATGGTCATCAAATCACTAAAATACAAGAAAAACAATGAAGTATTACATAGTATAGTTTTATGACTTAAGGTATTTCATTTTTCCTAGACCATTCATGTTAGATAATTAGAGAATTTAGACAATTAATAACATTTAATTTAAATTTAAATGAAATTACATAAATAAGAAACAATGGAGGATTTTTTTTTCAACTTTTTTGACCTCTCAGAAAAATATGCTGGTTAAATAAAAGAGACTATGGGTAAATTCAAATGAATTATTCAAAGACACATTGTTACAGTTAAACATGAAAGTCTTTGAGGATATTAAAGAGTCCTTGGTCTCAGATATGCTAAGTTGCCTTTCATAGGTAAGGCATTTTAATGTTTCTACACAGTCAGTATACTTTCATACTCAGCAAATAAAGCAGAGATTAGCCTGATGATACATCTATACTTATGAAAACCAAAAGAATCACTTTATCATGTAGATATGTTTTTCAAATGAGTGATCTTTATTTTCTTGGCTTCTAGGTCACTTGTTATTCTTTGTAACTTGTCAGAGTCTACTGAAATAGGCTATTAGTCATCACTGTCTTATGATCACAGGCTATTAGCATCTAGCATGGTGCCTCTTAAAGATATTTTCAAATGTTCATTACAGGCACTTCTAGCTCCTGAAACCGAATCCTTGACTCTAGTAATGCTGATTCGTCCAGAGTCTTCTTTCATTTTTCTCTGCTTTTCGGGAGTGTCTTCTCATTATCCTCCAGATGATATTCAGTTTAAACTTCTTTGGCAATTTTGACATTCCATGGTATCACCAGAAATTAATTCATTGTGAAGTTTAATCTTCTGCACCTCTCATTTCCATGGGCCACTTCCAACATCCAAAACCAATATTTTTTAATTGTAATATTGCTTCATTTCTATTAGAATGATCCTCCAAATTAATAAGTGTCACTCCTACAAACTCTTATCTAACCATAATTACATGCATGTCTATGTCCATATGGAAACACACACATGCATATAAATACAGGTGGGCAATTTAAAATAACTGCCCATGAACTTTTAGACACCCTGTATGTACATATAAATATATAATTTCTTTCAACTTCTTTTCCAAGTTCAATGACCTGATAGAATTCACTAACTTCTTATATTTAGTCTGATGAAAGTCAGCTTTTTTCCCTTCAAACTAACTTTCCCTCCTGACTTACCTGTTTCTTTTGAGGAAAACACCATGCTGGCAGTCATCCTGAATCAAAACCTGGGAATAATAATTGTATCTCCACCATATTTAAAATCAACAAGCTCTATAAGTCTCTACTCAGTTCAAACTGAAGCAGCTCAGGAAATTTCACCCTAAAATATGATACCTTGGTATAAAGAATACCTTGAATTAAAGACCATTGGAAATCAAACTATAGGAAGGGGCTTTCCCTCTAACTGCAAACAAGACCTGACAATGAAGTTTCTGAATTCATCCTAGTAAAAGTACTACATACCTCATTGATAAATACCATTATGGTTACCTTTGACGTACTCCTCTTGGGAAGCTATGCACTGACACCAGCACTTAAAGTCCAAATGTGAAGGGTGTTTTGCTTTACACCCTTCAATCTACTCTTCCAAGTAATTTTGGAACTCTTTTCTGAAATGATCATCAGACATGTTGTACGTACTACACACAAAAACACACACAACAATAATGAACGTCACTCAGCAAGATGCTGTCATATTGTGGACATGAATGCAGCTGTGAGACACTGATATACCAAAGTTATGAAACCTTATAGAGTTGTTTATACAGTGCTGCCAACATCAGCACTTGGTGGTTAGTTTGCTAACTTAATTGTCAGAGCTTGTATGATGACAATTTCGATGCGCATTTCAGAAAAAGCGTTCTAAAATTGCTTGGAAGAATGGACTAGGCATTGGCATCAGTGGGGTCAATGCTTCCCGAGGGGCATTCTTAGAAGGAGATCATACTGATATTCAATAATGACGTATGTAGCACTTATTCAAGGATGAGTTTGCTAATTTAATTATTAGACTTCATAAACCAGACTTACGTGATCAAAACTCCAAAGGCGGCAATAGACTTCCCTTCTCCTTGTTAATTCAATATATTGCTAGAAAGAAGATCAAGAATAATACAACCAGACTTGGCCCAAATTATTTTATAAAAAATATCTCTCAGATTAATTTATAAGTCAATCTGTTCCCCACATCTATCTCTCTTCCCTAGTAACTCTTTATTGCCCCATAAACAGAATTACTTATACTCTGTAACCCCACCCCTAAAAAGACAGGCATAAAAATAACTGAACTTAATTGGGATATTTGGTAATCACTCCATGTTTCTCCCTATGTTCATAGTAAACAAGCCTTTCTCTTATCAATCTGGCTTAAGTGTAAATTGATCTTTCAGCAAACTTTGTGGGGAGAGGGCAAGTTTTCCTTCACCCATACAAAACATTTTCATTTCTGTTTATGTCATCCGATCTGGGTCTTTCTCATTACTTCTGATACTACCACTGCTAGTATCCTAATTCAAGTCACTTCTGTATCTTAACCTTTTATTACTGGAATAGGTACCCTGGCTTTTACCTGTGTCCTGGCTCTGCCACCTGTCTGAGAGTCTATTTTCAACATATACATCATAATTTTTTTCTTGAAAACATAATTATTTCTTTAAGACAGTAATAACATCATGTCAGTCCTCTGCTCAAACCCTGTACTAGTTCCTCAGTTCTATGACTGAAAACTGCAATCCTTAGTGTCCTACAAAATTCCCCCAGACCCCAATCCCTAGGTGCCTCCAATCCCACCACCTACTGCTGTTTATTCACTGTACCCCAGCTCTCCAGGCTTTCTGACTCTGTCTTGAAGATGCTGGACACACTTCTACCTCAAGGTCTTTCCTTTGGCTCTTTCCTCTGCCTGGGACATGTTTCTTCCAGATATTCCTGCCACCAGCACACTTGAGGTTTTCCTCTGGTCAATTTCATGATGACACTTACCTTGACTACCACCTCATTGAAAGTTGTAACTCTCCCCATGTTCCTGATTCTCTTTCACAGTTCATTTTCCCAAATCACTTAAAATCTCTTAACATAGTAAATAGTTTAATTAGTATTGCTTTGTTTATTGTCTGTCTTCAAATGCTGGAATATAAGCTGTATGAAGTCAGGAATTTTATTTTCTTTCATTTACTTAGTATTCTAATCACCTTGAAGAGTGTTGGACAGATAGTAGAAGCTCTGTAATATTTGCTTACTATGTTAATTACTTCCTCCTGGCCTTTCGCAGTATTCATTTAACTAGTTATCCTGCCTTAAAGTCATTTGTTTTCCCAGCCGGCCTTCATATTATGGAAAATAAATCACTCTATACCTCAATTCTATTAATATAATTTCACTTAAATCCTTCAATAGCTTCACATTTCTTACTACCAAAGGTCCGCTTCTTGGCATATTGCTACGCTACACCCTTCACGTTTGGACTTTAAGCTTCCTTTCCAGTCTTGGCCACTGTGTAATAGTTACTTTTGTCTGACTTTTCATCCCCTAACATCCCTATTCTGTGGCATTTTGTTTTCATCCTTCATTGCCAGTCCCTAAACTAGCCCTGACAATGGAAGTGCTATTTTTTAGTTTGATAAGACCTAGATAAGAAGTCATTGCCTAAAAAACAAAAACTTTTACATCAGTCCAACATAAGTGTTCTTTTAAATAGGAGGGTATGTTTTTTGGAAACGAATTGTATATGTAAGCAATTATTTAGTAGCTTTTTTCATGTCATTATGACTTTGGTTTCCCTGTGCAATTGTGTAGTGGTTGGGACCTGGATGATGAATAATTAGATAATCAATCCATGTTAGTGGTTTCAGTCTATGAGACAAATGAAGCAGAAATGTTAAAACCCTTATGTATATAAACGTATGCTATTCAGTGCCTATTCTGTATGTTAAATGTTAAAACCCTTATGTATATAAACGTATGCTATACAGTGCCTATTCTGTATGTTAAGTGTTAAAACCCTTACACATATATAAACGTATGCTATACAGTGCCTATTCTGTATGTTAAATGTTAAACCCTTATGTATATAAACGTATGCTATACAGTGCCTATTCTGTATGTTAAATGTTAAAACCCTTACACATATATAAACGTATGCTATACACTGCCTATTCTGTATGTTAAATGTTAAAACCCTTATGTATATAAATGTATGCTATACACTGCCTATTCTGTATGTTAAATGTTAAAACCCTTATGTTAAAGGGTTAAAATGTTAAACCCTTATGTTAAAACCCTTATGTTGAAACCCTTACACATATATAAACGTATGCTATACAGTGCATATTCTGATTCCTAGTTACTCTGTTAACTCTGATTACAGATTTTGAAAAGTTTTCAATCACCTGGAAAAATCTACTTACATTTTAACAAGCAGTTGGGATGTCCAGTATACACACACACACACACACACACACACACACTCACACTGATGTATAACAAGGTTTTTCTCCAATGCTGTTGGGAAATATACTCATTTAGGTATTCCTTAAATGATTAATTTATTTGAAACTTCACATATATTTTGCAGAGATGATGCAACATTGAATTTCTTTTTAATTTCCCAGTATTTTAAAATATATACTACAAGTGAGACTTTTAAAAAGTTATTCACCAATAATTATGTTTTCCTTAAAGCAGATACTTTAGAGAGCCTTAAAAAGTAATTCTGAAGGAATAGTTTATCACAGTACTTACATAAAATTCATAGAGAGTTCAAATATTTTCTAAGTCAAGCTAGTTTGAATCTCGGGTAAATTTTTCTTTAATACACATAGTAATAAAATTTTAATCATATGTTAAAATAGGCAAAACAAATAAAGAACAAGAAAGCCAATAAAAGCTAATCAAAATCCCAGCTTTTAAAGTGCTTTTTAATAGTGAACTACAATTTTTGAATTCTGTTTACTGGATAAAAATTCAAATTGATTTTGACTGATGTAAAAGTACATACAATGGTATTTCATAATGTTATGTTAATCTAATGTTCTAAGCCTCAGTGACCAAATCAGACTAATAGCAAAACTGATTTAATTAATTATGCAAAAATTTATCAACAAAAGACATGAACAGGAAAAAAAAACAAGAAAGAAAAACCAACCCAAACCTGTTGGACCCTATGTTTACATTTAAACTCAACTCAGAGACTTAATATCAGAATAGTCTATTTCACAAGCACTTAGAAGCAGGTAAAGTGAGCCGACATTTGTTAAACTACTTAGAAGAGTATTGGAAATATCACTAATAAGTGGAATAATACCAGCCTTCTAGCAAAAGTGGATAGAGTGCAAAGCTTCAAACAGAAGAGAGTAGTCAGAGTTATATGATATGCGTGATGTCAGGACATATCTTTTTGTAAGCCCAAGATAGTGAAAGGGAATTTGTAAACACCCAGAGAACAATAGACTCAGTAATATGGCTACATTGGATTATAAAAAGTAAATGATGCCAAACATTGTATCAGTTTCCAGAAGGACAAAGCTATTATTGTAGTTTTGGAAATACAGTCTGGGTTTTATTGCAGCAATAATTGAAGCATTTAGTTCAATGTCCCAGGAAAGTTAGTGTCCTAACCTGTTTCAAGTTGGCTTGGACATGAGCACCGCCACATCATTAGGTAGGCTGGCCCAGCCAGTGCACACGAAGGCCATGATAAATGGGAGCATGTCCAATGGTGAGGAAGTGGCTAGTAGGGAGGCTGCAGGAGCTTTGGCAGGAGGTCAAGTTTTATTTTCCATCTTTATTAATCATCTCCAGGGGGGAATAAATTGCCTGCTAATGAAATTTGCAGATAGCATGAAATTTTGAGGTATTGCCAACACAGGTAACAAAGGAGAAATAAATACAATGGACATAAGCATGCTATTTATCATTTATTTGGATTTAATCAAAACTGTCCCCAAGATGGATTTATAAGCAATTCCCACATATTTACTTGGGGGAAGGGGTCTCCATCACATAGGGAGACAAATAGGATGATAGTATGGTCATCTTCTATATTCAACAAGGTTAGAAGGAAAAGAATATTCCCAGAAAAAATGCACAGGTTAGAAAGTCCTCTTCCCACTTCCATGGAGTGCCAATTTAGAAAATGGTAAAATTTTCAAGTCTTTACAAATCTCAGTTTTGTAGGGATTACAGATAACACATATATCTCCTTCGTATTCTTTTTCTGACTTTGCCATGCCCAGAGAACACTGCTTTTTCCTGCAGTCCACTTAAGGGACAGTTGTTTTTTTCTCAGCTCCAGCATCAACACAGCATCCAGAAGTAAGGGAGGGCTGCACCAAGCTTCTTGTTAGTGGGGATTACCCTCCCCCATGGAATCTGTGTGCATGACCACAGACAGGAGGCTGCTCCCACACAAGGCTTAGGTTTCAGATTTCTCAAGGCTGCTCAGACCCTTAAACTTAATGATTATAGATAGACTAAGAACTAACATGCTTACTCAGAGAAACTGCTGATGTTTTTGTTTCCTTCCTCAGCTTACCGTCTGGGCAGACATGATGGTGTCAGGCTCCTCTTGCTGCCATTTCTAGACCATTGTTAACAATCCCTCACTTCCTCTCTCTCCTTCTCTCTCTGTCTTCCTCTCTCTCTGAGATAAAATACTAGTTTTTTGGAAGTTGATGGTATCAGGTATTTTAGTGGCCTAAGATCCTCCTGAATCATGAGAAAAATTTCATGAGAAATTTCAACACTTTAATTGATGTTTTGCCTTTTCCACTACATCTATTGTGATCTCAAGATCCATTAATCCAGCATTGTTTCTTTCAATTCCTTACTAATCAGTTTCTCATGACCTTTTGTTCATTCTACCCTAGCCAGTACTCACTGTTCATTCCCTAGATCTTAACACTAAAAGTAACTCTGCCACTGCCAACATCTTGATATTCCAGTCCCTGACCCTCTGTCTGTACTGTGTATATTCCCAGTGCCCCAATCTCATAATCATGACTCATCTTGACTCCCAGTGGACTACTCCTTTCTACTTTTCCACTTTATAGTCCTATAGGTTCTCCTTTTCTTTCCATTCTGTTTACCTATCACTATTGCCACTTCCAAGCCTAATCCTCAACACATTTGCTCCTTCTTTGGCTCACCTCATAAAGCCCCATTCTGTTAAATCTAATTATATTCCAGCCGAGCACAGAATAGCAGAATGTAGGTACCTACTAACTAATCCCACAACCCCACTCTACATTTATGACCATTAAAACAAGGCCGGCTTTTAGCAGTCTTAGGAATTCTACTATATTTCACTAACCACTTTATTATCTACATTTTGAGAAGGCTGTCTTATACTTCTGTCTTCTCAGAGTTCGTCTCTGCTGGTCCCTTGGCTCTTCATTTCTTGGAAGAAAAATAGGAACAATCAGAAAATAATCTCCTTGGCTTGGCGCCTATGGCTCAAGTGGCTAAGGTGCCAGCCACATACACCTAACGTGGCAGGTTCCAATCCAGCCTGGGCCCACCAAACAACAATGACAGCTGCAACCAAAAAAAAAAAAAAAAAAGCTGGGCATTGTGGTGGGCACCTGTGGTCCCAGCTACTTGGGAGGCTAAGGCAGGAAACTCACTTGAGCCCAGGAGTTGGAGGTTGCTGTGAGCTGTGATGCCACAGCACTCTACCCAGGTGGATAGCTTGAGGCACTGTCTCAAAAAAATAAAAGAAAATAATCTCCTCTTCTTCTTAGCACAAATATATCGGCTTACTTACAACTGTTCTCGTAAACTCTGCTTTCCCTTTTATAGAAGCAATGAACTGTTTCTGTTGTGCTGCAACCTTCCCCTTGTACGCTGGATCGAATCCTCCCCTACAGAAGGCCTTTGTTCTAGTTATCTCTTTCTAGTCTGCATTGTCAATGTTCTGCCTCTATTTGTGAATTGCCACCATTAAAAACAGTGTTTACATGACACCCAAAGTAAATACAAAGCAAAACAAAATGCATCTTTAGTTCCTGTCTCATCCCTCTGTGTTAAGGACTAAAGTTTCTCCTCCCCAAATGCCTATGCTGAAGCCCTAACACTCAGTGTGAATACATTTTGAGAGGTTGTTAAGGTTAAATGAAGTCATAATCCCAGGGCATTAATAACGTAAGGTGGGTGTTCTTATACTAAGAGAGAGAGACACCAGACATCTCTCTCTGTCTTTCTGAGTGTGCAGATTAGAGGTCATATGAGGATGCAGTGAGGAAGTGTCCCTGTACAAGCTAGGAAGACAGGACTCACCAGAAACCTACCCTGATGGCATTTGTTCTTGGACTAGTAGGCTCCAGAATTGTGAGGAAATAAATTTCTATTGTTTAAACCACCAATCTCTGGTATCATTATGACAAGTCGATTAGACTGTAATTACTACTCCATTTCTACACTCTTCCCTAATAAATCTCCTTCAAATTCCCCTTTTGTTTTCAACTTTTTCAATTTCTGTATTCTCTCTCTTGGATCCACAACAGTCAGTCACAGATCCAGTATTTCCATACCTGGTGGCTATCTCAGTCCTCATTTGACTCAATCTCTTCTTAACACTTGACACTGTGGATCAGTCACCTGCTGGGGGGAAGTTTTTTCTCTTGGTTTATAAGATGTTGTCCTCTCTGGTTTTTAGTCCTGATCATTCACTTTTTCTGAGTAGGAGTTTGTTTCTTGCACTTGTTTCTAAACTTTTCAATGCTCTTGTTCCTAAGGACTTAGTACTAAGCCACTTCTCATCTGTTTCTAAAACTCTCCTTAAATTACCTCCCTTAGTCCTGTGTCTCGTACCTTACAGCATACCACCTGTGTGCTGGAGATTCTACAATTTTATTTTTCCTTCAAACATGGCTCCCTCCAATATTTCCGTTCTCAGTAAGCATGCTATTTTTTGCAAATGCTTTATGTCCTTTATTTGTTTTTTTCTTCAATAACACATCTACTCTATTAGAAAGTCATTAACTCTACACTTTAAACATATTTCTTTTTTCACTTTTTTTTTTTTTAGAGGGCTGGTTCCTTCTGAAGACTCTGAGGGAGTACCCTCTGCAGGCCTCTCTTGAGAACCGTGGCACTCCTTGGTTAGTTGACACATCATGTCAATCTCTGCCTCTGTCATCATATAGCCTTTTCCTCACTTTTTCCTCCCTTGCTCTTTTTTTTTTTTTAATATTGGGAATTCATTGAGGGTACAAGAAACAAAGTTACACTGATTGCATTTGTTAGGTAAAGTTCCTCTTACAATTGTGCCTTGCCCCCAAAAGATGTGTCACACACCAAGACCCCAACCCCCTCCCTCCCTCCCTCTCTCTGCTCTTTCTTTCCCCCACCCATCCCTCATTCTCTCTCTCTTTGCTCTCCCTTTCCCCCACCCCCACCGTGTCATTAATTGTCATTAATTGTCTTCATCTCAAAATGGAATACATAGGATTCATGCTTCTCCATTCTTGTGAGAAGCTAAGAATAATGTGTTCCACTTCCACCCAGGTTAATACAAAGGCTGCAAAGTCTCCATTTTTTTAATGACTGAATAGTATTCTATAGTGTATATATACATGACAGTTTGTTAATCCATTCCCAACTTGGGGGCCATTTAGGCTGTTTCCAAATTTTGGCAATTGTAAATTGAGCTGCAATAAACAGTCTAGTGCAAGTGTTCTAATGATAAAAGGATTTTTTTTTCTTTCTGGGTAGATGCCTACTAATGGGATTGCAGGATCAAATGGGAGGTCTAGCTTCAGTTCTTTGAGATTTCTCCATACTTCCTTCCAAAAGGTTGTATTAGTTTCCGGTCCCATCAGCGGTGTAAAATGTTCCTTTATCTCCACATCCATGCCAGCAACGGCAGTTTTGAGATTTTGTGATATGGGCCATTCCCACTGGGGTTAGATGATATCTCAGGGTGGTTTTGATTTGCATTTTTCTAATAATTAGTGGTGATGAGTATTTTTTCATTTTTTATATGCTAGCCATTCATCTGTCTTCTTTAGTGAGAGTTCCTATACATCTCTCTTCCTCATTGATACATGGGATTGCTGGCTTCTTTCATGTGGATTAATTTGAGTTTTCTATAGATCCTAGTTATCAAGCTTTCATCGGATTCAAAATATGCAAATATCCTTTCCCAATGTGTAGGTTGTCTATTTGCTTTTGTTGTCTCCTTAGCTGCACAGAAGCTTTTCAGTTTAATTAAATCCCATTTGTTTGTTTTGGCTATAGTTGCAATTGCCATGGAAGTCTTCTTCCTAAAGACTTTCCCCAGGCTGATATCTTCCAGTGTTTTTCCTATGCTTTCTTTGAGGATTTTTATCATTTCATACCTTAAATTTAAGTCTTTTATCCATCTCGAATCAATTTTTGTGAGTGGAGAAAGGTGCAGGTCTTTTATTGGTGGATATCCTGTTCTCCCAACACCATTTTTTGAACAGGAAGTCTTTCCCCAAGTGTATGTTCTGGTGTGGTTTATGGAAGATTAAGTGCTTGTAAGATGTTAGTTTCATTTCTTGGTTTTCTATTAGATTCCAAATGTCTGTCTCTGTTTTTGTGCCAATACCATGCAGTCTTGACCACTATGGCCTTGTAGTACAGCCTAAAATCCACTATGCTGATGCTAGAACTGCTTTAGCTATATGGGTTTTTTTTTTTAGTTCCATACAAAACGCAAAATCATTTTTTCCAAGTCTTGAAAATAGGATGTTGGTATTTTTATAGGGATGACATTGAATTGGTAGCTTGCTCTGGGAAGTATAGACATTTTAACAATGTTGATTCTTCCCAGCCATAGTATGTTCTTCCATTTGTTAATGTCCTCTGCTATTTCCTTTCTTAGGGTTTCATAATTTTCTTTATAGAAAAAATTTTGAAGCTATGGTGAAGTGAGTTGTGTCATTAATTAGCTTCTCATCTTGGCTGTTATTGGTGTATACAAAGGCAACTGACTTGTGGACATTGATTTCATATCCTGAGACATTACTGTACTTTTTGATGACTTCCAGGAGTCTTGTGGTGAGTCTTTGGGGTTCTCTAAGTACAAGATTATATTGTCAACAAAGAGGGAGAGTTTGACTTCATCTGCTCCCATTTGGATGCCCTTTATTTCCTTCTCTTGCCTGACTGTATTGGCTAGAACTTCCAGCACTACGTGAATAGTAGTGACAGAGGACAACCTTGTCTGGTTCCAGTTCTAAGTGGAAAGCCTTTTAATTTAACTCCATTCAGTAAAATGTTAGCTGTGGGTTTGTCATAGTTAGCTTCAATCAGTTTAAGAAATGTGCCACATATGCCTGTACTCTTCATTTTTCTGATTAGAAAAGGATGCTTTTTCTGTTCCTTTGAGAACATCATATGGTCTTTGTTTTTGCTTCTGTTGATACGGTGAATAACATTATGTGGACTTGCCTATGTTAAACCAGCTTCATATCCCTGGGATGAAACCTACTTGATCATGATGTATGACTTTTTTGATGTGAGCTATAATCTATTGGCTAGGATTTTGTTGAGAATTTTCATATCTATATTCATTAGTGAAATAGGACTAAAGTTCTCCTTTCTAGTTGGGTCTTTTTCTGATTTTAGTATGAGGGTGATGTTTACTTTTAGAACATGTTAGGGAATATTCCTTCCTCCTCTATTTTTTTGGAATAATTTCTGCAGTATGAGAATAAGTTCTTCTTTGAAGATTTGATAGAATTCTTGTGTGAAGCTATCTGGACAAGGGAATTTTTTTTTTTTTTTTTTTTTTTGGTTGGGAGAGTTTTTATTGTTTCTTTTATTTCAGTGCTTGAATTTGATCTATTCAGATCTCTTTCTTTCTGGCTAAGTCTAGAGAGAAGGTGTGATTCCAAATATTAATCCATTTCCTTTACATTGTCAAATTTCTGGGCATAGTGTTTCTGGTAGTATTCAGAGATAATCTCTTGTATCTCTGTGGCATCAGTTGTTATTTCCCCTTTATTATTTCTGATTGAGGTTACTAGAAATTTTACTTTCCTATTTCTAGTTAGTCTGGACAAAGGTTTATCTATTTTATTTATTTTTTCAAAAAAAACCCTTCTTGTTTCATTAATTTTCTGAATGATTCTTTTGTTTTCACTTTCATTAATCTCTGATTTAATTCTGGATATTTCTTTTATTCTGTTGGGTTTAGGCTTCAATTGTTTTTTTATTTCAAAATTCATAAGATGGCTTGTGAGATTGTTGTTGTACTCTCTTTCTGTTTTTCAAATGTAGGCATCTAAAGTGATAAATTTTCCTTTCAGGCCTGCTTTTGCTATATCCCACAAGTTTTGGTACCTTGTATCATCATTGTTGTTGTGCTTAAGGAAGTTAATTATTTCTTCTTTTATTTCTTCCTGCATCCAACTGTCATTCAGCATCAGGTTATTTAATTTCCATACCTTTGTGTGGGGTTGAATGTTATTGTTGAAGTTAAGTTCCACCTTTACTGCCTTATGGTCTGAGAAGAAACAAGGTAAAATTTCAATGCTGTTGATTCTGTTGAGGTTTGTTTTATGTCCTAGGACATGATCAATTTTGGAGAATGTTCCATGGGATGATGAGAAGAAAGTATATCCTTTATCTTTGGGATGGAGTGTTCTATATATGTCCTTCAAACACAGTTGTTCTATGGTCTATTTTAAGACCCTTATATCTTTGTTTTATTTGTGTTTAGAAGATCTATCCAGCTCTGTAAGAGGAGTGTTAAAGTCCCATTATTATGGTGTTATAGGATATCATATTGCTGAGACTAAGTAAAGTCTGTTTCAAGAATCTGGGAGTATTTAAGTTAGGTGCACAAATATTTAGAATTAAAATGTATTCTTGTTGTATTTTTCCCTTGACCGATATGAAGTGACCATCTTTGTCTTTTTTTGACTTTAGTTGCTTTAAGTCTGCATGTATCTGAAAATAAGAATGTAGCCCCTCTTTTCTTCTGAATTCCATTTTCCTGAAAAATTGTCTTCTAACCTTTAACTCTGAGTTTTAATTTGTGTTTTGAGGCTAGGTGTATTTCCTGAAGACAGCAAATTAATGACTTGTGTTTTTCAATTCAGTTAGCCAATCTGTACCTCTTCAGTAGATAATTTAAGACATTAACATTTATTGAGTTAATTGATAAGTGTGGTAGAATTCTATTTATCTTATTTTGTGAAAGTCCATTGCTTACTTTTGTCTTTTGCAACAGTGTGGAAGCTAGGTTCTGCCCTTTAATTTCCAAGTGCTTACTTTTCTGGTGGTCCATTGTGATAGTCAATGTGTAGAACAGGTTGAAGTACTTCTTGTAGTGAAGATCTTATTGTGGCAAATTTCCTCCTTGTTTTCATATCAGTAAAATATTTGATTTCTCTATCAATGTAAAGCTTAGCTTGGTGGGATATAGAATTCTAGGCCAGAAATTGTTCTGTTTAAGTGGATTAAAGGTAAATGACCATTGCTTTCTGGCTTGGAAAGTTTCATTAGAGAAGTCTGCGGTAACCCTGATGGATTTGCCCCTGTAAGTCAATTGGCGCTTACTCCTGGCAGCTTGCAAATTTTTTTCTTTTATCTTGACTTTGAACAGGTTCACCACAATGTGTTTTGGAGAAGCTCAGTTTGAGTTGAGGGGACCTGGGGTCCAATATCCCTCTGAAAGGAGTGTATCCAAATCTTTGGTGATATTTGGGAAATTTATTTATAATATTCTCTAGTATAGCTTCCATTCCTCTGGGGCATTCTTCTTCCCCTTCTGGGATACCTATACCTCATATGTTTGAATGTTTCATAATGTCCCATAATTCTGTCAGTGAACATTCTGCTTTTTCTCTCTTCCTTTCTGCCTCTTTAACTATGTGAGCTATCTCAAAAGCTTTGCCCTCTACCTCTGAGATTCTTTGTTCTGCATGGTTTAATCTGTTTTGATACTTTCTATTGCATCTTTAAGTTCCCTAATTGACTGCTTCAATTCCTTCAGCTCTGCTATAGCCTTTCTATCTTCGTCGTATCATTCATCTCTTATTTGATTCTGTTTTTGGATTTCCTTTTGGTTATTTTCCACTTTCTCAGAAATTTACTTCATTGTTTTCATCATATGTATTTTAAATTCCCCTTCTGTAATTTCTAACATTTCTTTATAGGTAGAATCCTCTGTGGTAGCTACGTCATGGTTGCTTGGAGAGGTTGCTCTGGACTGGTTTTTCATGTTGCCAGGATTTTTTCTGATGATTCTTCCTCATAAATGTATTCTTTTATCTTTTTTCCTTGCTGTAATTTACCTTTCACTTCCTCTTGCTCTGTAATTTACTGTGCCACTGGCCTAAGGCTTTGATGAGTTCTTTCGGTATAGGACCAGAAGGATGAGAAGTTTGAAGAACAAGATGGGAAAAAAGATTTAAAAAAAAAAAAACAGAAAGGAGGCAGGGTGAGTAAAAGGGAATATTGTCAAAAAGAAAAGAGGCACAGAAACAGGGAGACAGGATTAATATAGGTATATAGTAGGGCCTTTGACTCAACCTTTAAAAAAAAATCCTAACCTCTGGGGGTACTGGGTTGAGTGATTCTCTTGAGGTCAGGAGCTCTTTGCCAGCCTATTCAGATACAGTACCCCACCTACACCAAGTAGAGAGGAAAGATAAAAATGCTATAAATCAAACCAAAACAAACAAACAGAAAACCTTACAGGATAAAATTGGAAGGGAAAGCAAATAATAGGGGCAGAAACACTAGCAAAAATGAAGTTCTAATTGTCAAAGATGATAAAATTATATTGAAACTAGAAAAATGAAGAAAAAAAAGAAATAAAAAGAAAAAAAGAATAAAAAGAAAAATCTATAAGGAAAATGTTGAAAAATAAAAAAGCCAAAATGAAAAACAAAGCAGTATATATATCTTGCTGAATATTGTCTGAGAAACAGGTGATCTTCTGGGGCATGAGATGTTAATCACAATGCTGATACAGCTGTACAAGATGGAGATTGGAGGCCTTTTCTGATTTCTCA
The DNA here is from genome assembly GCA_963575145.1 of Galago senegalensis. Taxonomy (NCBI): domain Eukaryota; kingdom Metazoa; phylum Chordata; class Mammalia; order Primates; family Galagidae; genus Galago; species Galago senegalensis. Next base: position 30,677 of record CAUYTI010096293.1, on the reverse strand, counting down.
AATCCCGCCACATTGAAAACCTAAATCTTTCCTCAGCCCACTTAAAAAACACTTTAGACTATTAACCTTGGCTAAGTAGAAGCTTTCCCAGGAAAGCATTTGTGGCTGGGATCTTTCCTGAAGTGTCCATATGCTTATCCAGTACACCAAAACTAGTCTCACTCTATGCTCCTGAGGGCCAAGGCTGTACTCTGCCAAACACTGAAATCTCCAAGTCTCAGTCCCTGCCTTTGGCCTGCTCAGATGCTAGGTTACTGGCCCAAGATCTCTTGGGCCAATTCTCTTGTTGCAACCCTGAGAGTGGAGCCAAAAGGGGCAGTTCTCCCACTATGGCTGCCCAGGTTGCCCACAGCTGAACAATATTAGTTCTGTTTTGGCTCAGAGGCTCAGTCTCAGGCCCTACACAAGGCTTAAAGTCATTGGGACTCTGCCCAAATGAACGCACACTACCACTTGCCAGTTCTCCACTGCTTTTGTCCTCTTTGTGGGGTGCACAAGTCATTTGCTGTCTCCCTGTGTCTCCAAACGCATGTTTCTGGGTATTACCACCAGCCAGAGATGCCTGGAGTCTTCTCTCCCCAATCTCACCACCCCCAGTTCCAAGGAAGCTGTTACTTGGCTGCCATCTTGCTCCTCCCCTCCCTTTACTTTTTATTTTAATACAGTTTTTGATGTGTGGAATTTTTGCAAAAATAGTACACATAATTCCTTCACCCAGATTCTGTGAATATTAATATCATATATTATATTTGTATAATATGAGTAATTATTATTTTATCTCCTAATTAGAAGTAGGTTGAAGACAAAATGTCATTTTATCCCTAATTGCTTTAGTACGTATTTGATATAAACAAATACAATGATGTTAGTATGTTCCATTGTTGGCTTTGTTAATTCTAGTTATGTTGGTGTCTGTCAGTTTACTGGCTATTTCACTTTAAAACTACTATTTTCCACTGTATGATATATATATTTTTGAGACAGAGTCTGTCTGTGTTGCCTTTGGTAGAGTGCTGTGATGTTACAGCTCACAGCAACCTCACACCCTTGTACTTAAGTGATTCTCTTGCATCAGCCTTCCAGGTAGCTGTGACTACAGGCACCTGACACAACGCCTGGCTATTTTTTGTTGCATTTGTCATTGTTGTTTAGCTGGCCTGGGTTGGGTTTGAACTTGCCACCCTTTGTGTATGTGGCTGGTGCTGTGACCACTGTGCTATGGGTGCCAAGCCCCGCTGTGTGATTAATAAGTATACTGATAGGAGGTATCAAAGTGTCCTATTACTCCAAAAACTTACTCTTGCAGCTTTTGCATCCACTGATAACTCTTAACTATTATTCTGATGATTGCTACAATAGAGAGAATAATGTCACTCATTCCCTACTGATTGATGCCCATGTCCTAAAGCCCAGGACCTTTGAAAATGTTAGCTTTTGTGACAAATAGGAATTTAGGTTGATAATCAGTTGACCTTAAAATTGGAAAAATTATTCAGCATTTTTACACAACCTCCAGAAGGCTATTAAAAGTAGAAGAGAAGAGGAGAAAATTCAGTTGGAGGGAAATGTGACTATGAAGGAGGGTAGAGTGATATGATGGGCAAGTAATTAATTTGCCTTTGCTAGCTTTCAACATGGCAGGAGGTGAGGAACATGGGATGACTCTGAAATCTGGAAAAGACCAGAGAGTTCCTTCTAGAAAGGAACCCAGCCTTTTTAAGACCTTACTTTTGGCATAGTGGTGTCTCTGTTAGATTTCTGACTTAATTAGACTGTAAGATATAAAATCAAATAGTTTTAAGCCATCAAGCTTGTAATCTTTTATAGCAACAAATAGAAAACATACAATTGACAAATAGCAAGTCTATCATTTTTTCAATATTAGTTGCTTTTCCATTATAAACCAATGTTTGTATTTTATTTAGGAAAGCAAAACTGGCTTCATCAGAAATTTTCCCACAGAAAATCACAAGGATACTATGTGTAACATAGTGAACCATAGGAACTGAAGAGAATCATAATAAATTAAATAAGCATTGAATATTTATCTGAAAAATTCCATTATTCCTAATTTTTCTGATGTATTTATATCAACTTGATTTTCATTATGGAAGCATGAAATGATTTAATTTGATACTGGACATATTTGTTGGTCTATTTACTAGCATTACTTTTATTCATATCTTTCTTAATGTTTTTATTTTTAACCAGGTTATGGGGCTGAAGAGGAATAATTTCATTATAGAAATATTAGCTTGGCCATGGCTAGGTTTATAAAAAATAAATATGACAAGGAAAATTCAAGACTCCTTGCAACTTATGTAATTTTTAACAGAGGGTCATAAGAAAGGATCTTAAAAAAATGCATGTGGCCTTATTTTTTTGTTATAAATATTTCTTAGAGCTAGTTTTGAGAAGAATATAAAGAATATCTTTATTATAATAGTATTCTCATACATTTCATGAATAGTTGCTGTTCTGCATTAAAATTTACCCCACTCCAGCAGCAGAGCTGCCCCAAATTATAAGGCGATTAATTATTGAAAACTAATAGAAAGTGATCAGATCACTTTAGCAAAATCAATTACAAGAATTACTATGGTTAACGCATCATATTTTGTTTTGGTAACTTTCATGGCTCTATCAACAGGACTTCATTTAATAACCTGACTAGTGTGTATAAAAGTACAAATTTTGACAAAGAAAATGCAAAACTGAAACAAAAATAATTATGTTAAAACTTGTGTTCTGGTCAATGTTACTTTGTCCTTTACCCATAGTTGAAAATTTGCTAATTCCTGGTTTTCTGCCCTGCAAACCACGTTGACTGAAAGAATTTTGGGGGGACAAAAGCAGTCATATAGACTCATACTTTCTTTGGAAGACTCATAGAGCATTGAAAGAGAAAAGGATAGTTGTAAACTTGCCAAGATATTAAAATGGAGAAACATGGAAGGGGACAGAGTTGCACAAAGTTGACTGTGTACTTTCTCTTACATCTCAAAATATTAGTTCTTCATTTTTTAATTTTACTTTTAAAAGTTTTTTTTTTTTAAGTTTCTTTCCTTTTCTGAATTGAGAAATTAGGTCAATATTTAGCTTAAGGAAAAAGGATAAAATAAAGTTTCTTTATTCATATGAGTTAATTTCTTTCTATTGACTCTGCCCTTTTTTGGGTCTCTCTGTCCTGAGTGGCCTCTTGCTCCCTCCTCCACTTCATTAATCAAAACTTGCTCTCAGGAAAGGAGCTGACAAATTCATTCACACAAAGGAGCGAATAACAAATAGTGCCCTGACCATTGCTTCCCATTTCCAGACATTATCATCAATCTTGACGCTTTTTACTATTCATGTTGGTTTTGTCCTCAGTGTCCTTTCCAACTGAACATTTTGGGAGAAACATGTCATTTGATCATAGCTGGTCTGAGGAAGAAACCTATTTTCTTATATTTTCCTAAAATGCAAAGTAACTTCCAAACTGGATGATATCTTCTTTCTGAAATATTTTAAGTTTTTATTGAAAAAAAAAAAGAATTTACTTCCTGAGAGATGATTAACAGGTCAGAAGGAGGTAATCGGGATGTATTTGCAAGGCAGAGAGCTCAGCATTCTTCCTGAACACTGACTGATTGGTGCTGTCCTACCTGAGGGCAAATGCTCTTTATCACTCAGGATCTATAACATATTCCCTGGCATTTTTCTGACTTTCTTTTTTAGTTTGGAAGCACTTTAAAGTTATAAACCTTGATTGTGGATCTCTTTATCCTCTTTGGTCTCCCATCCTAGAATAAATTGAATAAAAGCATTCTACCTTTAACATATTTAACTAAATCCATGGAAGATGGACCCTATGTTGAATAGCTGGGCAACATTTTAATGTAGGCAAGATAAAAGGAAAAGAAAGCATGGAAAATAAACTTATTTTTGCATGAGTGATAGAAATCCAATTAAGCTAACTTAAATGAGAAAAGAAAGAATGTTCCCATAACTAGTTTACAAAACTGTTCAAAGGGGCTTCTTTTTCTTCTTCTTTCTCTTGTTTTTAATTATTTGAGATTCATTGAGGGTATAAACAATTAGGTTACACTGATTGCATTTGTTAGGTAAATTCCCTATTACAATTGTGTCCCCCATGGGGCTTCTTAAATCTAGTCATGAAAGTTATGGGTCTTCTTTTGTCCCCATCTCTTGACTCTCCTGTTTTGTTTTGTTTTTCTTTTGCAGACATGGCACTCGTGGTGACCTAATAGCAAAGATGAATCTTGAAACCACCAGGTCCTGGCCCATTCTTGCAAATGTCACCAAAAATAGTGGGATATAGTGTGACAACTGGCTGGCCAAAGACCCCTGGTCAGATTCTTAAAGGAGCAAAATCACGATCATGCCATTGATAATCTTAAAAGATGAAGAAGATATAAATGTCAAAAGGAAAGACAATTCTACTACCAGAAGAAAGGAATAAGAATTTCTATTGTGAAACAACCTAGAGAGTTACTATAAAAGAATTAGAAGATTCTTCATCCTGTCTTTTCTGTTTTTTAAAATAATAATTGGCACTGGCTGAAGAATAGAAAATCAAATTAGAAATGACATTTGTTTAGAGTAAATTCAGACTCTCTGGTTAGTCTACAACTGGCTGGATTTCACTGAATTCTACAACATTCAGAGTGATGATTCTTCTGATCCAATGGTACAGAGAATAAACATGTGGTATTAGGATATAGCATATTCTCCTTGATATCCTCCTGGCTGTAGCTATAGTTTGTCAGATGGAAGGAGTTCAGAATTCGAGAAACAAGAACATTAATGACCTGGATTTAGCAGGTTATAAATTAGTAAATGTCATTATGCCATTTGGGGCTTTCAGAATCTGTGAGCCTATTATTTTTTACTTCAAAAGGAAGAGTCAGAAAACATGACTTCCTAGAGATGTAATATAAGTAAGACAGACACTACTCTTGAAGAGCTTATGTTATGGAGGTGGATTTAGACAAGAAGAGGGGGTAGTTCCAAAAGTGGATTAAGTGTTATTATGAGGGGGTAGCAGGTGTGTGATGAAGAGGACATGCTAACCCCCATATTCGGTGGGCTATTCAGGATGGGAGGACAGACAACCTTGGAAAGTGGTAAGAACAATGTGTGGGGCAGTAAGTCATTTTTAAGAGAAATATTTTGAAAGATATTCTTAGTTATTTGGATACCATTTATTTTTATTCTTTAATAGCTAATTGTGACACTCAGTTCTTTAGCTGAGTGTCATAATCCTTGAGGCAACAACACTGCACTGTTTTCTAAGGACATTTCCCTCTACCAACTGACACATTTGTGTAGCTCATTACTATAAGAAGAAAATATTTTCTGTTCCATTTTTGGGGTTTTCTCAGATTCTTCAGTGAAAACTCATTGATGTTGGATGCAAGGGAGAAAAGAAGTTTTAAAAAAAAGTAAAAAGAAGCGGTTTTTGGCTCAGTCTAACATAGTGCAGAAGTTCCTGGAATGGTTAGATCCTGGCTGGGAAAGGAGAGAAGTCATACAGACATGGGGAGACAGCAAATCTAATGAAGAGTCTGACTTTGTAGCCAGGCAAAACTGGGGACAAGGCCCTGTTATGTTGAGAGGGATGGCTGTTACTCCCAGAGTGTTGGTTTCTTCATATGAACAAAGATGATAACATTTATCTTGCAGGCTTTAGATAATAATGGCTAAACACTTGATATACAGTAGGAGCTCAATAAATGGTAGCTAAGTTATTGATTGTTAGTAGTAATTGATAGTTGTTGATATAAAAGAATAATCAACAGCATTCTCTATTTGTAAAATCTTTGGCATTTTGCAAAAAGAAATCATTTATCAATTTTCAAACATAGGTCAGACTTAATGGGTACCTAATTCACATTTGTTTGCTTAGCTAATCTTCAGTTATCTCATACCAGGTAAATATTATTATCTTGATTTTGAAATAAAGAATAAGTGAAATCCCACTTAAGGAAGGTTGGAGAGTCAGTTTTGGAAGTGAGGTTTAACAGATAGATCTGTCTTTGAATTCAGTGGAAAAGCTCAAAAGTCATATGGCCTCCCAAAGCACTTAGCACAGGGCTAGGAACAAAGTCATTGTCATTTTTATTATTCTTGCCCTAACTAATATAAGTGTATAATTGAGTAATAAATGAGGAATATGATGTTTAAGCAAAATATAGTATGTGGGCTATAATTGAAGCTTCATAATTATTAATTATCCTCCCCGACTTTATATTCTAGGAAGAACCTATGCAAGACTATTTGAAAAAAAATAAAGTGGAATTTGGATGATGAATATTAGCGAGAGTTCAGTCCCTAAAGTTGATTGGTAAAGGAAGCTTACACAAACATTTATCCTTAGTTTATGACATAATTGATTACCCTTCTGCTTCAGTCTTTCTGCCTTAAAATGACTTAGCATAAAATGTCTGGCTTAATAATTAAGGCTATGAAGGAAATCCAAATGCCTAATCCCATTACACCAGCTCTACTGATGGTTCACGAGAGGGTTCATGGAATGTAATATGTAGAGTGTTCTATTGGAGTTGTTCCACATTTGAAATAGTAACTGAAGCTTTTGTTGGTATATTTCAACTCAAGCATCATTTAAGAGTGACAAAAGGCCAGAGTGTGCTGTAGTGAGCTATAGCTGGACCTCCAAAATTTGTCGTTGTGCTCAAGCACACACACAGCCATGGTGCTATGTCTCAGTTATTGGCAGAGTCTTATTCATCTCAGGGGTAACATTCCAGAATTCATATACAGAGCCTCAAATCCTTGAATGTTCCACAGATGTAAACACATTAAATGGATTTTGCCATCCAGGAAACAAATAACCTAGTAAGAACATTTACAATGAGAATAATAGTTTATTGGGTGATTTCTGTGTATGTGTCCATTGATATAGTAAATTTTTATATAATTCTCATAAACTCCATTCTATAGATTAAAAATAATCAGAGTGAGAAAGGGGATCACATAATTTTTTCAGAATCATACAGCAAGTAAGTGAATAAACTAAGTGAGTAAACGAGAATTCAGGTATATACTGCCTGAATTCAAAGCCTACCTCTTGACCACCTCACATAAGAAGCTAAGGGAGGCATGAAGAAGGGTATCCACATGGGACTTCAGGTCATTAGTGTTCAAGTGTTGCCTAATTCTTTCTGCTCTGATTCCTTTCTTCCTCTTAGCCCATTTATTCTCAAAAATATTCACAAATCCTCTATTGCATAGTGAATTCAAGTACAAATTCTTGAAGGTTTTACATAGGAATACTCTGGTCAATGTTTCCAAAAAGCTTTCAGCACTTCCTTGCCTACAAAAGTTAAGTGTTATTTAGGATTTTCAGAGCTACTATGAGTTTTCCTAAATTTATTTTGGCTCAAATGTTCATTCTGCCTAAAGAACACCATTCTACCAACTAAATTCTAAGCCATTTTTCTTTTTCAAGAATCAGGTTAAATAACTGTTCTCTAGGAAGCTGTGCCTGAACTCTGGAATCAAATGTTATTTCACACTCATTTTGACATTCATGACTTAGATTAGAACCAATTTTTTGCAGTTAACATTACTTTCCTCTATATGCTACAGACATTTATGCAAAGGTAATCTCTTAGAGGGAAGAAGATAGAGTCTTACACATTTTATTTGATATTTAATTCACCTTTTATTCATTAGGTAAATTATTTGCTTATTCCAAGCCTCCATGTATTCTTCTTCCATGTAGATAATTTTATCAATCATAACAGAGTGTTTGCTAAGATGAAACTCACTTATTTTTTAATGGAGTCTGTTAGCCACTTCTTTGATTCTCAACCAGGGAGAGGTACTACCTCTGTAGCAGACAGCTGGAAATGTGCCTAGGTCTTCTTGTTGGCTTAACAATCTAGGGGGCACTACTGGTGTTACTGACAGGAAGCCAAAGATGTGTGACAATAACATACCAAGAAGGATTGTTCCATCACAAATACTAAATGTTCCCAATTGAGCAGCACAAGTAAGCAAACAAATCATTGTGAGGCAGCAATCTTTTTTGTTTAGGGAAGATTCGAAAGAGCAAATTTTCTTTATTTTGTGAATATAAGTTAAGAAAACTCTTAGAAAAGATACAACTTTATATATTATAACTTGGTGATGGTTTGTTCCTCCCCAACTCCATCACTCCAGAGGAAGTAAGTAACCCCATTAGAAGAATAGTAGAGCGCTAATTTAGAGAGATGCACACAAGTGACATTTCATCTCCAATCTAAAGCATAAATAGAAGCCAACTACTTAAAGACACAGAGGAGAAAACCTTAAACAAAGTGGACAACATTATTGCTAAAGCCCTAAAACACAAAGAAGTTAGATGTCTTCTGGACCAGACTGGTGAGCCTGAGCATCTTAAATTAAGAGGGGGAGAGGTGTAGCATAATGTGCAATCAGACAGTAGAGCAGGCTATGTATTTCTTTCTGAATTCAAGTACTGAGTAAAGGATGTAAAAACATTTGCAATGGCAGAATCTGACTTTCTGGTATAAATATTCGCCCTTGCTCTTGTGTGGAGAGTTGACTAGAGGAAAAGTAAATGACAATAAAGCAATTAGGAAGCCATTGTAGTAATTTAGATGATAGATGTTGATACCTAGCCCAGCAATATCTGTGGAGATGAGAAGTGTGTGGTTCTGAACATGTAATGTTTTGGAGGTAGGCAAAGAAAGACATGGCAGTGCATGGATAGATTGTATGAAGCACAGGAAAAGGAAAAATTAGGGATGAATCCTAAGGGATTATGTTATACTGAGGTCTAGAGCACACAGCAAAATTTCCATGAGAATATAAAATGTTAGGCTTTGGATATCTTGAGGTTGAAGTCATAACTATAGTAAATTTGGATATAAAAATTAGATGGGTCTGAGTTGGATCTGGGCTTGGTATAAAATTTCTGAGATAGTTTATTTAAATCCCCTAGGAAGATAGGAGAATGTAGACAAAGAAAAAGAAAAGGTGCAGGATTGAGCCCTTGAACCATTCAGCATTCAGAAGTGGGATAGAGGAAAGGAGTCAGCAAAGGTCACTTAGAAAGATCAGCAGAATTAATTGAAAGAAAAATAAAGAAGGGGTTCTCACAAGAGTCTAGAGACAAAAATGCTTTAAGAAAAAGAGTGTAGTCTTTTCCATGTAATGCTATTCAGCAGTCAAATAATGTGAGTGAAGAGAATGACCATATCATCAGTCATTATGGGACTATAAGAACAGAAAGATGTGAAACATTTTCTCACCAAACCTAAGGTTCATCTGACCCTTATATAGGCAGTCCCAAGTTACAAACATTTGACTTAGGTGAAACTCACACTTAGGAATGGCTGCTGTTATAATAAGTCCTTGAGTTACAAATACCTGACTGTTATAAGCACACACTTAAGAACTGAGGCTATGGAGTCTGGGGAGAAGAGACTACATGCATCTCTTGCTGGTGGAATTGGCCCAGAAACATCCTTTTAGAGTCAGCAAGGGACTTCTGGTCCCAATGAGGAGGACAAAAGCAGTGGAGATCTGACAAGTGTTTGTATGTGTTTGTTTGGTCTAATCCCACTGGTAGCTTAAGTAAAGCAGCTACAAGATTGCAAACTGGAAAGGCCTTATCTGTGAGCTGTTTAGGTATGTTTTTGGACTTAGCACTCACTTGAACTACCTTGGGAGAACTTGGGCAAGAAAGCAGAGGACTTTAAGTATGGGCTAGGGCCCTAGACTGAACTGCTGAGCTGGACAGAGCTAAAAGTCTCTGGCTGTGGGCCACATGGAGCCATTGTGGGAGAACTGCCCCAGCAAGCTCTGCCCTCAGGGTCACAGAGCAAGGGTCACAGAGCAGGATCAGGTGGGAGCAAGTAATCTAGTGACTGAGCAGCCTAAAGGCAGGGACGCCTTGCAACCTTGGCCCTTAGGGGCATAGTGTGAGATCCGTTTTGGCACACTGGGTAAATGGATAGCCACTTCAGGAATGATCCCAATGACAAGTGCCTTCCTGGGAAAGCTTCTGCTTAGCCCAGGTTGGCAGTTTAAAGTGCCTTTTAAGCTGGCTGAGATGAGATTTAGGGTCTCCCTCCTACGTGGTTTGAGAAATCAGCAGAGGCCTACATTCTCCATCTCTCATACAGCCATATCAGGACTGTGATTAACATCTCTTACCCCACCTGTTGCCCAGCCAATATTCAGCAAGATATATATATATATATCTTTGGTTTTTTTTTTTTTTGTTTGTTTGTTTTTGTTTTTCTTTCTTCTTTTTTTTTTTTGTATTTTTTTAATTTCAACATTTTCCTTATAGATTTTTCTTTTATTTTCTTTCTTCATTTTTCTAGTTTAAATATAATTTTCCATTGTTGCCCTTTGTCAACAATGAGGACTTCACTTCTGCTAGTGTTTCTACCCTACTATTTGGCTTTTTACCAATTTTATCCCATCAAGTTTTTTGTTTGCTTATTTTGGTTTGATTTATAGCATTTTTGTCTTTTCTCTCTACTTGGTAGGGGTGGGGTACTGTGTCTGAACAGGCTAGCAAAGAGCTGCCAACCTCAAGGGAACAACCCAACCCAGCACCCTCAGAGGTTGGGAGTTTCTAAAGTTGGGTCATAGTACCCTACTATATACCTATATTGCTCCTGTATCCCTTTTTCTGTGCCTCTCTACTCTTTGTTAATATTCCCTTTTACCCATCCTCTCTCCTTTCTCTTTTTTCTTCTACCTTTTTTTTTTCGCCTCTTTTTTCTTTTCTTGCTCTTTAATCTTCTTATCTTTCTGGTCCTGTACCAAAAGGACTAATCAAAACCCTAGTCCAAAGGCATGAAAACTTAAAGAGTAAGAGGAAGTGAAAGGAAAATTAGGACAAGGAAGCAGATAAATCCCTCATGAGGATGAACTAGCAGAGAAATCCTGGCAACATGAAAAACCAGTCCAGAGCACCCCCCCCCACCAAGGGACTATGAGGTAGCTATTGCAGAGGATTCCATCTATAAAGAAATGTTAGAAATGACAGAAAGGGAATTTGGAATACAGATGATAAAAACAATGAAGGAAAGGATAGAAAATAACCAAAAGGAAATCCAAAAAGAGAATCAAATAAGAGATGAACGACATGAAGAATATAGAAAGGATATAGCAGAGCTGAAGAAATTGAAGCAGTCAATTAAGGAACTTAAAGATGCAACAGAAAGTATCAACAACAGGATTAGACCATGCAGAAGAAAGAATCTCAGAGGTAGAGGACAAAACTGTTGAGATAGCTCACATAGTTAAAGAGGCAAAAAAGAAGAGAAAGAAAGCAGAACATTTAGTGTCTGAATTGTGGGACTATTTGAAGTGTTCAAACATACAAGTTATAGGTATCCCAGAAGAGAAGAACAATGTCCCAGGGGAATGGAAGCCATACTTGAAAATATTATACATGAAAATTTCCCAAATATCATCAAAGATTCTGACACACTCCCTTCAGAGGGATATCAGGCCCCAGGTCACCTCAACTCTAACTGAGCTACTCCAAGACACATTGTGATGAACCTGTCCAAAGTCAAGACAAAAGAAAAGATTTTGCAAGAGCCAGTTGACCTATAGGGGCAAATTCATCCGGGTGACTGCAGAGTACTCTAATGAAACTTTCCAAGCCAGAAGACAATGGTCATCTACCTTTAATCTACTTAAACAGAACAATTTCCACCCAGAATTCTACATCCTACTAAGCAAAGCTTTAAAAATTAATGGAGAAATCAAATCATTTACTGATATACAAACATTGAGGAAATTTGCCACAAGAACACCAGCTCTATAGGAAATACTTCAACACATTCTACACACTGACCATCACAATGGATCAACAGCAAAGTAAGAACTCAGAAATTAAAGGACAGAACCTAACTTCCACCATGAGGCAAAAGATAAAACTAAGCAATGGAGTCTCACAAAATAAAATGAATAGAACACTACTACACTTATCAATTATCTCAAAAAATGTCAATTCCTTGAATTTCCCGCTGAAGAGGCATAGATTGGCTGACTGGATTACAAAACACAAGCCATCCATTTGCTGTCTGCAGGAAACACACCTAGCCTCAAAAGACAAATTAAAACTCCGAGTTTAATGGTTGGCAAACAATTTTTCAGGCAAATGAAATTCAGAAGAAAAGAGGAGTTGCAATCTTATTTTCAGATGCATGTAGATTTAAAGCAACTAAAGTCAAAAAAGACAAAGATGGTCACTTTATATTGGTCAAGGGAAAAATACAACAAGAATACATTTCAATTCTAAATATTTATGCACCCAATTTAAATGCTCCCAAATTCTTGAAACAGACATTACTCAATCTGAGCAATATGATATCCTATAATACCCTAATAACAGGGGACTTTAATACTCCTCTTTCAGAGCTGGAAACATCCTCTAAACAGAAATTCAACAAAGATATAAGGGACTTAAATGAGACCCTAGAACAACTGCACTTGATAGACACATATAGAACACACCATCCCAAATAAAGAATATACGTTCTTCTTATCACCCCATGGAAAAATCCCCAAAATTGATCGTACAGTTTCACAGAAAACAAACCTCAACAGGATCACAAGGCACTAAAGGTGGAACTCAACTTCAACAAAAACGTTCAACCCCACACAAGGCATGGAAATTAAACAACCTTCTGTTGAATGACAATTGGGTGCAGGAAAAAATAAAAGAGGAAATCATTAACTTTCTTAAGCACAACAGCAATGAAGACACAAGCTACCAAAACCTGTGGGACACTGTAAAATCAGTTTTGAGAGGAAAATTTATCACTTTAGATGCCTACATTCAAAAAACAGTAAGAGAGCACATCAACAAACTCACAAGCTATCTTATGAAATTGAAAAAAGAAGAACCATCTAAGCCAAAACCCAGCAGAAGAAAAGAAATATCCAAAATTAAATCAGAGACAATGAAATTGAAAACAAAATAATCAATGAAAAAAGGATTCGGTTTTTTGAAAAAATAAATAAAATAGATAAACCTTTGGCCAGACTAACTAGAAATAGAAAAGTAGAATCTCTACCATGTTTCCCCCCAAATAAGACCTATCCCAAAAAATAAACCCTAGCAGGATTTCTATGTATTTGTTAAATATAAGCCCTACCTGGATAATAAGACCTAGTGATGGGCATGCATAACCACGCCATGCATTTTGGCGTGGAGAGAAGACATCCCCTGAAAATAAGCCTTAGTTTGTCTTCTTGAGAAAAAATAAATATAAGACAGTGTCTTATTTTGGGGAAAACACAGTAATAACCTCAATCAGAAATGACAAAAGGGGAAATAACAACAGATGCCACAGAGATATAAGAGATCATCTCTGAATACTACCAAAACTCTATGCCCAGAAATTTGACAATGTGAAGGAAATGGATCAGTATTTGAAATCACACCCTCTACCTAGACTTAGCCAGGAAGAAACAGAGCTCCTGAACAGGCCAATTTCAAGCACTGAGAGTCAAGAAACAATAAAAAATCTTCCATCCAAAAAATGCCTTGGTCTAGATGGTTTCACACCAGAATTCTATCAAACCTTCAAGGAAGAGCTTATTCCCATACTCCAGAAATTATTCCAAAAAATAGAGGAGGAAGGAATCTTCCCCAACATGTTCTATGAAGCAAACATCACCCTGATACCAAAACCAGGAAAATACCCAACTAAAAAGGAGAACTTCACACTAATTTCACTCATGAATATAGATGCAAAAATTCTCAATAAAATCTTAGCCAATAGATTACAGCTTATCATGAAAAAAATCATACATCATGATCCCAGGAATGCAAGGTTGGGTTAATATATCCAAGTCTATAAACATTATTCACCATATCAACAGAAGTAAAACCAAAGATTATATGATCCTCTCAACAGATGCAGAAAAAGTATTCGATAAAATCCAACATCCTTTTCTAAGTAGAACACTGAAGAGTATAGTCATACGTGGCACATTTCTGAAACTGATTGAAGTTATCTATGACAAACCCACAATTAATATGTTACTGAATGGAGTAAAACTGAAAGTTTTTCCTCTCCAAACTGGAACCAGACAAGGTTGTCCTCTGTCACCATTACTATTCAACATAGTGCTGGAAGTTCTAACCAATATATTTGGCAAGACAAGGAAGTAGAGGCCATCCAAATGGGAGCAGAGGAGGTCAAACTCTCCCTTTTGCTGATGATAAGATCTTATATTTAGAGAACTCCAAGACTCAACCACAAGATTTCTAGAAGTCATCAAAAAATTCAGTACTGTCTCAGGAAATAAAATCAATGTCCACAAGTCAGTTGCCTTTGTATACACCAATAACAGCCAGGATGAGAGGCTAATTAAGGACACAACTTGTTTCACCATAGCTGCAAAGAAAATGAAAAACCTAGGAACATACCTAACAAGGGAGGATTTTCTGCTCTATACAGAAAATTATGAAACCCTAAGAAAGGAAACAGCAGAGGATATTAACAAATGGAAGAACATACCATGTTCATGGCTGTGAAGAATCAACATTGTTAAAATGTCTATACTTCCCAAAGCAATGTACCTATTCAATGCCATCCCTATTAAAATACCAACATTGTGCTTTCAAGATTTGGAAAAAATGATTCTGCATTTTGTATGGAACCAGGAAAAAAAACCCATATAGCTAAGGCAATTTTTCATAATAAAAACAAAGCCAGGGGCATCACCATATCAGATTTTAGGCTGTACTACAAAGCCATAGTGGTCAAGACAGCTTGGTACTGGCACAAAAATAGATACATAGGCATTTGAGAATCAAATAGAAAACCAGGAAATGCAACTAACATCTTACAACCACCTAATCTTTGATAAACCAAACAAGAGCATACCTTGGGGGAAAGACTCTCTATTCAATAAATGGTGCTGGAAGAACTGATATCCACATGTAAAAGACTGAAAATGAACTTTTCTCTACTCACAAAAATTGATTTGAGATGGATAAAGAACTTAAATTTAAGGCATGAAACAATAAAAATCCTCAAAGAAAGTATAGGAAAAACACTGGAAGATATTGGCCTGGGGAAAGACTTCATGAAGAAGACTGCCACAGCAATTGCAACAACAACAAAAATAAACAAATGGGACTTAATTAAACCAAAAAGCTTCTGTACAGCTATGGAGACAACAACCAAAGCAAATAGACAACCTAAACAATGGGAAAGGATATTTGCATATTTTGAATCAGACAAAAGCTTGATAACTAGGATCTATACAGAACTCAAATTAATCCACATGAAAAAAGCCAACAATCCCATGTATCAATGGGGAAGAGACATGAATAGAACCTTCTCTAAAGAAGACAGATGAGTGGAGAACAAACATGAAAAAATGCTCATCATCCCTAATTATTAGAGACATGCAAATCAAAACCACCCTGAGATACCATCTAACCCCAGGGAGAATGGCCCACATCACAAAATCTCAAAACTGTACATGCTGGCATGGATGTGGAGAGAAGGGAAC
Organism: Galago senegalensis; assembly: GCA_963575145.1. Classification (NCBI taxonomy): domain Eukaryota; kingdom Metazoa; phylum Chordata; class Mammalia; order Primates; family Galagidae; genus Galago; species Galago senegalensis. Next base: position 15,143 of record CAUYTI010096293.1, on the reverse strand, counting down.
ACTTTTACACTGCTGGTGGAACTGCAAACTAATACAACCTTTTGGAAGGCAGTATGGAGAACCCTTAAAGAACTGAAGCTAGACCTACCATTTGATCCTGCAATCTCATTACTGGGCATCTACCCAGAAGGAAAAAAATCCTTTTATCATTAGGACATTTGCACTAGACTGTTTATTGCAGCTCAATTTACAATTGCCAAAACGCAGAAACAGCCTAAATGGATTAGGAATGGATTAACAAGCTGTGGTATATGTATACTATGGAATACTATTCAGCCATTAAAAAAATGGAGAATTTACAGCCTTTGTATTAACATGGATGGAAGTGGAACATTATTCTTAGTAAAGCATCACAAGAATGGAGAAGCATGAATCCTATGTACTCAATTTTGATATGAGGACAATTAATGACAAGGGAAGAGAGTGAACAGAGAGAGAAGTAAGGAGGGAGAAGTGGGGAAGGGATTAGCAGAGAGAGGGAAGTAGGAAGGGGGGTAGGGTCTTGGTATGTGCCACACCTTTTGGGGGCAAGACACAATTGTAAGAGGGACTTTTCCTAACAAATACAATCAGTGAAACCTGGTTTCTTGTACCCTTAATGAATTCCCAACAATAAATTAAAAAAAAAAAAAAACTGAGGCTATCGTAGGGAATTGATAAATGTACCTGTGTACCTATTCCAACTTAAATATTAATTCAACTTAAGAATAAATCTATAGAACCTATGTCATTCTTAGTGAGGTTATCATCTGTGTAACAAAGACAGATTAGCAAGAGAAAAGCATAAGAAATTTATTTAATCTATTTTGTATAACATGCAAGTTTTCAGAAATGAAGACTCAAAGACCCAAAAGGTAACTTCTTTCGAGTAAGAGGGGCCAAAGGAAAACGTCCCTTTCAATTTCTAAAGGTTCACTGAAAATCAACTCACAAGGGCAGACTAATAGGAAAAAAGCCATACACATTAATTAACATGCACCAGGAGAACATAGAGTGAAGCAGTGAATTCTCCACTCCTTCAGTGGGCACTGAAGCTTATACGTGGGCTGTCCAGAAAGTACCCAGACATGTAATATGTAAAATAGTACAAATGTATTATTCATGTAATATGGAAAATAGTATTAATAAACAGCTGGATACTTTCAGGACAACCCTAGTATATGCAAGAAGAGACAAAGAAAGTAACTTCTAGGGGGACGAGAGTAAAGCCTGGCTTGCTGGCTACGGAAATCTGCAGGACCCATACAAACATTCAATACTCAGCAAATCTCACCAAAGAAGGGAAGAGATTGTTGATCTGAGGTCACCTAGGTAATCAATGACCCAGGAAAACAGACAAAGTGCTCAGAGGCACAAGGAAACCAATGAAATAGCTACAAATAATTTCAAATGGAGAGAAAGAGGGTATTTACACCTCTACATTGCCTTTGTATTTCTCTCTCTCTCTCTCTTCTCATGAGACAGGAAACAGTCCCACTTCCAACTCTCTTTGGAGATACTCATAGTTTTCTCTTTGTTCTTAAATACAATTTCTTCTTTTTATGTTAAAACTTGTGTGAGTTACTCTCACTTTCTATTCACACTGCCTGTGTTGCTCCAGTTTTACTTTTGGTATCTACACTTTCACTTTTGGTTCATCCACACCTTGGTTGAACTTTCTACCAAACAATTACACCAAGTCAGGTGGGTTTGGGAAACCTGACCCTCAACAATACATTTTTTTCCAAAGGGAGAAAGGAGATGAGGAATATAGTAATTGTTTGAGGGGACAGTAAGTGATTATTATTATTACTAATAAATCGACCACCAAAGACATAAATGCACTTGTAAATGATCTTTTTGGACATTGTATGAGCCAGAAAAGCAGGTATTATCTTGCAGAACAAAATATAAGATTGTAAAGGAAGAGAAGATGGTTGACACTGTTATATATACAGTATCTATACCACCTGGAAATTACAGAGAGAACGGAGGTTTAAATAAAGTTATGAGAGGGAGAGAACAGGAGACTTGGGTGGCAAAGGAGGCCTTATTATGCAGATGAAACCTCACAGCTAGCACCCCTCTGAGAGAACAGATGACAAATGTTTCCTTCAGACCATCAAGCTGTCAGACTTTAGATCTTTCCTATCATGACTGAATCAGTACTACTCTTCTCTACAGTTGAAAATCTCAAAAGACAGCTTGTCAGCTATTCTTGTATTTCTAATATTTCTGCATAGTCATCTTGAAATATGTCAAAGTATAGTTTGGGGTAAAATATTTTGGTTGCTTTCAAGGGTCTTATGAACTTGTATTGATCAAAGATAGGCTAGAGAATTTCTTTATGATCAGACCTTTCACAGAAAGGTGGGGGAAAGTTAGAATAATAATTTAGATTTTATGGTAGATTTTGGAGCTCTCTGTTTCTATGACCTCCTTTGGAGAAGGATTCTAGTTTCTATAGCCTGCATGGGGTAAGGAAGGGAAGCAGGAGAAAGAACAGGAAAATGGTCAGAAAAAGATTGCTTCTGAGGCCCTTCCATTGTCTTTCAGTTGAGAGTCCTCAGCATGACAAAGCACCTGTCTTATTCTGAGCACCAATAATACCCTTGACCAAAGCATTTTCTGTAGAGTGATGGGGTAAAGTCCACACTACAGTTGGTTTAAGAGTGACTTGGATTTGCAGATCTGAAAAGAAGACAAATTAAGATAATGTAAAGTTTTTCCATGAGAAATATTTTAAATTTCTAACTTTCTAAAAGCTATATTTTATAGTATTAATGTTATAGCTTTGTTGAGCTCCTTACAAAGGACAGAAGTCACCAAATGCTGGTAATGCACTAAAAAGCAAAATACAGGATAGTCACTGGAGGAAATGATCCTGGGGTTGGTTGCCCTCTGGGAGGTTATCATTGCCGGTAACACAAATGTTGAATTTAAAAGACAGGGGAAAGGATTTGGGCTTCCTCTACATTAGTGAGATAATATTCCAACACTTAGGTAAATCCAGAACCCATGAAAGGTGGCATTTTAGTGAAAAGGTTGAATTGAAAGAATAAAGTCACCAGCACAGGGAAGCTATAAGGAAGTCAGTTAAGGGTCTGATATTTCACATGGGTTTTATACTATCTAAATGGCCCAGATAAACAAATTTCAATGACCCCTATGTGTGTTTTTTTAATTGTTGTTGCTGTTTTTTTTTTTTTTAAATAATGTTCACCTCACCTTTAACTACTTGACATTTTGAGTTGGTTCTCAGAATGGTGGATTTTCTTTAATACAAGGAGCAGGATTCTGAAGGGCCCTTGGCAGACTTCTTGACTCCAAGATTCATCATCCCCCACAACTTTCCCCAGTGCATATATAGCCCCTTCTCAGTTATACCTTGACCTGTCCCAAGGTATTGCTCCACCAGTGAGATGGATTTGTGGCAGATTCTCCCATACTCTCAAGACATTTTTGGTATTAAAAATTTCTTTCTTCCTTGGCAGGCCTCCTCATCTCCAAAGGTAATTGGATCTTTGTGCAGTGAGCAACGAGACCAAGGTCAAAACCTCCTTCTGGTTGTGACAACAGAGCAATGATAACTTATGGTTTGGGGCCATTACAGCTGGGGCTCATATCCAGGGGGAATTTGTTTCAGGACTCTCCAAGATGTAAAATCCATGTATGCTCAAGTCCCTGATATATAATGGTATAGTGTTTACATATAACCTATACAAATCTCTCTATATGTGTATTTTAAATCATCTCCAGATTGCTAATAATGCCTAATCAAATATAAATGTTATGTATATAGTTTTTATACTCTGTTTTTTATTTTTTCTACTTTATTGCTGTATTGTTATTTGTATGTGTTTTTTCCAAATATTTTTGGTTCAGATTTGGTTGCAACAGGTAGCATATGCAGCCTGGATATCCTGGACAAAGGGATGCTTCAAGTCTTGGATAGGATGGAGAAAGACAGCATGAGCTTACACAACACTAATCAGGATGGTGTGCTATTTAAAACTTCTCAAATTATTTCTGAAATTTTTTGTTTACTATTTTCAAACTGTAGGTGAATGAAGGTGGCTAAAACTGTGAAAAGCAAAACCATGAATAAGTGGGGATTATTGTACTAACTCAGACACCGAATATCCCTTTGGTGTCTGGAAAAAGTAAATATTTAACACATGTAAATACGCATGCATGCACACACACAGAGGAAATCCAAACTTCCTCTGTGAATTCTTTGGTGGTGGCATCTTAGAAAGGTGGATTTATCATTTAAAAAGGGAGGGGGCGTGCTGGAATAGCCTTATTAACTTATAAGAATAGAATAGCATGTAATGAATTTAACAAATAAATGTTTACAATAAATGTTTAAAATGAATAAGTATCATTCATTCTGTAGAAACACGAAGGGTTACATATTCTGAAGATTCCTCAACTTTCATAATTCTTTCAGGCATATGAAAGTCTAAAGATCTTTTAAAATTCATGTCTGTTCTTGAAATAAGAATAGGGAAATTTTCAGGGATTTATGTAGGAAAAAATAAAGGTGAAAATAATGGTAAACCAGTATGAAAGCTCTACTGTGGGAATTTTATATTACCAAGTTTTTTTGCCCCGACATTTTATGGTGAAAAATTTCAAACCTATAGAAAAGATATATCAAAATCTTAACAGGAAATGCTCATATACCCCCATCATGTAGACTCCTCCATTAATATTTATAATACTTCTTTCACACATCTGTCCATCTATCCATTCTCCCACCTATCCATTATTCCACTTTTTTTCTTTTCTTTTTTTTTTTTGGAGACAAGAGTTTTACTTGGTTGCCCTTGGTAGAGTGCTGTGGCATCATAGCTTTTGAACTCAACTGATTCTCTTAACTCAGCTTCCCCAGTAGCTGGGACTACAAGCACCTGCCACAACACACAGCTATTTTTTGGTTGCAGTTGTCATTGTTGTTTAGTAGGCCCAGGCCAGGTTTGAACCTACCAGTCTCGATGTATGTGGCTGGCACCGTAACCACTGTGCTATGGGCACCAAGCATCTCTGATGACTCATTATGACAGGCTCCCAACTTCACTTCCCAAAAGTAACAACTCTCTAGATTTATTTTTCCTGCCATAGAATATTTAATATGAATGAAGTCATACTATGTGATTTGTATTCTGTGAGAATACAAAGAAATTACAAGACTTTCCTCATCACAAATATATTTGAGATTCATCCATGGTTGAAAGTATCTACCAATCATTCCTTTTTATCCTGAGCAGGAATTCATTTTATGAATATGCTATATCTTGTCTCTCCATTATATTTTTACCCAAAATTTTCATTGGCCAATGCTATCAAACATTCACAGATCAAGTAATACTTACTTTATATAAACTATTTCAAGGAAATATAAAAGAAGAATGGAAAATAAAATAGGAAATACTTTATAAGTGTGTTAACAACAACTAGACACAGAAAATTTGAGAAGGGAAATCATAGGTAATCTCATTTATTAATATTGTTTTAGCAATAGCTCCTAAAATATGAGCAAATCTAACAAAAGTAAGTTAATAGTTTAGTAATTCACTCACACAATAGCTGTCAGTACCAAGTTTAACACGGGAATGTGAGGGGTATTAACTTTGACAAATATATATTAGAGCAATTAACCTCATTTGTAGGTGAAGAGAAAAAAATACATCATGACTGGTGACAAAAAAGTACTTAATAAAATTTAACATCTCCCTATGATAACACAAACAAAACCAAATAATACCCTTCAGCAAGCCAAGAGGAATTTGATCTAGGTATCCATAGAGGGGTCTGCAAGTATAAAGCTGATGTGTGTCACTCATACACTTGCTTTGGAACTTCCTCTATATTAACATGTGTTACTACATACAGAAATACTTAGTATGTTAAATTTTTATAAGAAAAGCAATGTTTACTTATTTATTTGCAATTTTCTTTGACTCCTCTGACTTTATCCATGCTAGTATCTGTGGTATGGTTTATTTGTTTTCCTTACTTACAACATTTCATTTTATGAATCAAACATAGGATTTGTATGAGTTCTATGAAGAAACAGGAAGGTGATATTTTGTTGGATATAGAGATATCCACTGAGCATCCATAGATGCATCTGCTTATGCACAGTTACCAACAAAGTAGAAAAACTAGGTTTATGGGCATTTTTAACTCTTCATATGCTACAAATCTGCTCTATAATGTGTAGTAATTGATATACCCATAAGCAATGAGTTACATATTTCCCCCAAATTTCCACGAAAATTTGATGTTATCAGTTTTATTAATTTAAAAATATACCTAGAATGGGGTTATTTTCTATTAATGCTCAAACTTTCATTTTTATATAATTGCTAATAAAATGTATATTTTTAAAAATTGAAAGAGATGGAAGATGGCTGAGTAGAGACACTGGTTACTAGGTCATCTCAAAAAGAAGGCCATGTGGCACATGTCTTTCTAGGACATGTGCCTTCATCCTTTCTAGGGACTTTTACCCTTCAATTTTTGTATTATTTGTTCCCCCACACAGTTCCCAAGTCCAGTCAGACTGCAGAGGCCACAGGGGCCAGTAGGTCCTCAGGGATCCCAGAACTTGGATATTCTAGGTGTGCTGCCTTTTGGGGAGAGGAACAAAGATGACCGGAGTGCTAGCTGTCCTCCATTTAGACCCATTTCCTCTCATTCCTCTCTTCTGCCACTGCTGCCAAGTGCCAGGGGTGCCCCAAGGGAAAATTGGGTTGAAATTCTCAGGAATAGCTGCTTCCCTCTGTTGGCATAACCACTAAGCTCCCACAGAAAGGGAGACTGACACCTTTACCCTCAAAACCCTACAGCCAATGAGTTACATATTTCCCAATGGTGTTTGGACTGTGGGCTCTATGCCCACTGGCCCTCCTTGATGCTGCTAGGCTGGGTGCTCCAGCAGAGAAAGGCACACCCCAAAGGGAAAGGACATCAAACTTGCTTGAACACTAACATGGCAACTCAGGACCAGCGTGCTTCTCCCTGGCACAATTAGAGATTAAAGTTCTTAGGAGACCAGGGGACAGGCTTGCAGGCAGGATCTCATATCCACAGAACACCATCATCTTCCTCAGGGGTGCAGAGGGGAGACTTGTGAACTAATCTTCAGGGCATGAGGGAGGCTTCTTGGGTAGATCTGAGAGGAGAGTGTGGTAGGGTCCCAATTGAGGTGTGATTATGGAGCATCCCCACCCCCCATAAAACAAACCCTGCCTCAGCATGGGGCAGAATCCTAGATAGGGGAAACTCTCAGCCTACAGTGCCATTGCTGGTGAGCTGGATACATAGAGAAAGGCACACTTACACACTGTGTGTAAGTGTGGGTAGGACTGAAAATCAATATAACCTCTATGAAAAACACTATGGAAATTCCTTAAAGAACTAAAAGTACACCTACCATTTGATCCAGCAATCCCACTACTGGGTATCCTCAGGAAAATAAGTCATTTTTTGAAAAAGACACTTGTGCCCAAATGATTATTTTAGCACAATTCAAAGATGTGGAATCAACACAAGTCACCTATCAATTCTGGAGTGGATTAACAAAATGCATGCACACACACAGTCACCATGGAGTACTATTCAGCCATAAAAAGAAATGAACTGATGTCCTTTGAGATGTAACTAGAGACCATTATCCTCAGTGAAGCATCTGAAGAATGGAACAACAAACAGAACATGTACTCTCTAACACTTTGGAACTAATTGATGGGCACATAGGGGCACAGAGAGAAGTCAAATTCACTGAAAATTAAGAAAGGGGTTGGGGAAGGGCAAAAAAAATATCTTAACAGATACAATTAACACTATTTGGGTGAAGGGCACACTAATAGTCCCAACTCAGGCAATATAAAAGCTGTCCATGTAACCAAAACATATGTATTCTCTTAATATTTTAAAATTAAGTTGACCAATTTGACTCCTATTACAATACTTATTCACAAATTTTCCCATTTTTTTAAACTGAGATATTCATCTCTTTATTATTTGTGTGGAAAAAAATCTTCATGGATGCTGCATTTAAATCTTTTGTCGGCTGTGTGATTTCTCATATCTCCAGCTTCACATTTTGTTTCACATCTGGTTTCAAAATATTAAATGTATCTATCCTTTCTATTGTGGTTTCTGCTTTTTCTATTTGTTAAGGCAATACTTTCCTGTCCATGGATCTAGGGTTTTGTTTTGTAAATACCTGCAAAATAATATTAATTTAAACCTTTGACATAGGGATCATTTCCCTGCATGATAAGAGTACTGAAGCATCTTAAGATAACATGACTTCCTTTCTATTTCACAGCTAAACAAAGCAGCTTTGTGACTGAAATCTTTAACATCTGTTCATAAACCCAGGTAGATTTATATTATAAAAAACCACAGGTAGTTTAAAATATTTTCTCCTTAGCAATACTCATATTATAAAACTGAATCTCTCAAAAATTCAGCAACTGATGTCAATATAATTCAGCCTTTATAATGAACATCTGAAATATTTTTATATTCTTGCAAAGATGCTACATTGCAGTAGATGGGAAAGAGGCAAGAAGTAGGGAGGACATTTCTATCCTTATTCACACCATACCCACTATCTGTAGTTTACAATGAAAGTTGATTTTATAATGCAATTGCTATGTACCATACACTTTACACGCTTAATTTGCTTCATTTATACTCAGGAAAATCTTATGGTAGGTATTTATAAGCAATGAAACACAAAAATATAAAACAAGGTGAACCAAGTCACAAATAAAGGTTAGGCTTCACATTCAGACAGCATGACCTCAAACTCATAACCACTATGTGGAACTGAGGTACTGATTTCATACCCTAGGCCATATGCTAGGTTCTTCTTACTTAGAAACAAATCCTTAAAATAACTAAATGAATAACCAAACACATAAACTTGTATTATTAACCCACGTTTATTATATAAACATTAAAAAATAGAGACACAAGTAACAGGTAATCTTCCTACGATCCCATTAAGTCAGAGATAGTTGTGTTAATATGATTTGTATAACCAACCTGGATTTTCTCTCACAATATGTCATGTTAGATTTTCAAATTAAGAATGAGTTTTATCTGGAAATTTAAAAAGTACATACCTAACATTTCACAGTGATGATTACAATCTGGTATAGAACATTTAGGCTGTATGTTATAGTATACTAATGACAGATTTGTGCATTGGCATTTACAATTCTATATGGTTTTATGTAAAATATATTATTTGTGATTAGACTTGGTTACAAATATCAGAAAACCCAAAGTTCCAGAGACTATCCTTTGTTGATATTATCATTATCTGAATATCATTTGTTGATATTATCTATCTTATATTGCTGTTTTAATGATTAAGTAGACAATTATTAGCATAGTCTTACACTTATAGTCGATATTATTATTGGTTACTATTATTACCACTACTCTAAAATCACCTCATATTATGCCGGATTTGATCAATTATTTTTTGACTTATCAATCATTGTATATAATATGAGCACAGTTTTGAACCTTGCAATGTACTATTAAACTCAAAGAGAACCAGAATCTTCTCTAAAAATTAAATGTTTCGTTGAAATGAAAGAAAAATGGAAAGAGAATATATTAGCTTGGTAAAACCATGTAAAAGATTCTCCACTCTTTTCCCCCTAATTTTTCTGGGATTTGCTTGAGATTCATCTATTCACTTTTAAGGTTGCTTCTATCTATCCATTCAGCAGGATACAGAATGAATCACAGATGAGACTGGGTCTCTTAGAAAAGGTACAGATAGCTCTCTTAGAAAAGGTACAGATAGCTCTCCCCTTGACTTCCCTCCTCTACCTGCTATTTCCAACAAAATAAATAAAACTTGGGATAGAGAAAGCTCCAAATTTTGATGAAAATATTAACCTAGAAAGACTGTCAGCTATGCTAAGTGTAATTAGGCAGGATGAGATACTGGAATGGGTGACAGTACAGGCTAGTCAAAGAAAAATTGTCTGTTTAAGACTCTCTTCATAATGATCGCAACAGAGATGAAAACAGACCAAGCTGGATGAAAGAAAATGCGCAGAAAAGTATCAAAGAAATGAAATCAGTGTCTCAGATGTCTGAGATTTCAGGATATGAATAACCTGGAGATATAGAACAGCTATTTGAGAACAAGAGCTTATGAAAAGGGGAACTCTGGTAAATAATAATATGGTACTTTTCACTGTAGAGAATTTGGTAAATGCATGTAAGAACTGTTTTGATCACATCATTCTATAATTGCAGCAGAAATTCATCTGACTTTTAACCATGAGAGCTACTATACAAAGGACATTTAAATACTGAAAAAACAGCTCAAGTGTAATTAAGGACCATTTTTAAATAAGCAAAATCGACCACATAATCTCAGAGGCATTTCTCAGCTCTTCTATTCTTGATTTGGACAATGCATTTTGTAGAAACTTCACGGTTCCACTATTTTTTTTTATTTGACTTTTGGCTTTTCTTCATCTTGGTTTCCAAATAAGACAATATAGCTAATGAAATTTAGTAAATGATAACATACAGAATACAAGCAAGTTGTTTCTAATTCAGTCCTAGACTGGTTTGCACTCTTCAATTGTACAGAGAGGCTAAGCAATACTTATACATCTAAAAACTATCTATTGTACGTCTAAACACTTGTAAAAAAAATTAGCATCAGCATTTGTAATTGGAATAAACAAAAGGGCTACAACTTCGTTTCCTTACTGTGTTGCTAAGAACATTGTGTCCCAATTATTTTTGAGAGTCTTTTCCCCCTGAGGGCAAAAGTAAGGTCTCTTGTGCCTCAAGAGCCCCTCATTTCGTAAGCTATCATTACAGGTGAGTTGGAAACCTGCTTAATTTTTGGCATCAACACTCCTACTGTGGAGGGATCAGGACACAGGGCAGATTACCTATAACATGACCGGATGCAGCACTCTGAACTAAGAATTAATCTTGTAACTCACACCCTGAGAGTAATTTCCCTTTACGCCTTTTGCCTAAGCATGTGCTTCTTAACAAGCCTTTTGAATATCTTATAAAAGCTATGCAATCTCTCCTCAGGGCTGAGGAAAACAAATTCTGGACATAAACACACAAAATCGTGCATCCAATTTTAGAGGCTTTTCAAAGCTATTGAAGTAAACTCCCTTCTATCCCATTAAGTCAGGAACATTTGTGATAATATGACTTGTATAACCAAAATGTGTTTTCTTTCACAATATATCAATTTTAGGTTTTAAAATTATATTTGGAAATTTAACAATTGATGTATCCTTTAAGAGGCCCATGAACCTCACGTTAAGAACCCCTAATTTAAACTTCTGGTAGGAAACAAGAATTTAAGAATTTTTCTCTAGCCAATTTATCTAATTATAATTACCTCAATCAACAATTTTATATATTCCTTTCCTATCATGTTCCTCAGTTTTTATATTCAGCAGGTGCCAAAAATATGTGTACACATTTTAAGAAAGGAAAAAAACTGTATTAATTGTAATACTCAAGGCACATTTGACTTCTGCAACTACAAGAGGTGCTCGATGTGACTTGTCTTCATCTTTTTGTATCAGTAAATGTTGAGTATTATAATTTTAATATAGTTCTTTCCTTTCTTAAAATGTGTATACATTTTTGGCATCCTCTGTATATATATTTCCACTTGAGAGTTTGTTAAAGTTAAATGAAATCGTATGTCTATTGCCATGAGAGTATCAAAGCCATGTATTCACTAACATGTTTCAAGGACTATTTTATCTCTTCCAATATTTGGAATGGCTATTTCATCAAAGGATGACAATTAGCTATGTAACTAGTGTATTGATTTTCGGAGGTGGGAGTGGGAAAATAAATATATGTATATGTGTGTCCATGAATGTTAGATATGTATTATTTTCTTTTTAACTCTTATATGCTGATTATTATTTATGGCTTATTACCTGTCTCCTCTGCTTTGAGGGAAAGAATATTTTACTGTTTTGCTTTTTGTTGCACCTCTAATCCCTATAACAAAGTGCATATAGAAGGTACTTAATATACATTCTATGGACATTTATACGTTTATTCTATGACAAATGACTTAAAGTTATTAAAAATAGAAAGAAATTTTATTATTAAATACATGGATTTAGAATGGGTACCTGCTACACTAATATTGGTATTTAGTTTTCATGGTTTCTCATCATAGATAACATTTGCTTCAGTTGAAGAACATTTATCTTTATTGGATACTGTGTACTGGGTACCAGGTATTGTGCCAGCTGCTTTATAAAATTATCTCATTAATCTTTATAGCAATGTGCCAAATGTGCAATAAGAATGCCCATTTTATAATTGAAGGCTGAAAACAGAGGGCTAAAATAATCAAGGTTACATAACTGGTAGGTTGTAGGACTATTTGAAATTAGCCTTCTCTGCTATTATGGAGATACATTTAAATAAGACGAGAACTATTCAGTAGGTTTGGCTTCTATTCTCTAACCATTAGAGCCAAATGTCTAGGAAAGAACATAAGGTGTGACAGTTACCTTCCAAGAGTAAACACAGATAAATATTCCATGTAATTTATCTTCATTTCACCAGTGCTATGATGGTCACCATTTTTAACCAAATACACTTTTAAGAATTATATTTAGAGGTATTTGAATATATGAAACAATAAGGCAACCATATTTAGGAGCAAGATATAATATACTTAAGCAACTTAATTAAACAATATTATGTAACTATGTGAAGGACATGTAGTAGATTCCATTATTGGTCCCAGTTTCTCAACCTACTCTTTTTATGCACACCCTTTGCTGTGGTGCAACTTTGTGGTTCCTTCCACTGAAGGAGCAGAGACTATCTATCTTCCCATGCCTTGACCTTGGGTTTTCTCACATGCCTTGCTGAGATCAATAAAATAAATCAGAGGTAAAATTATTCCATCTTTAAGCTCAGATGTTAAGAGACCTCATATGTGTCTTCTGTCTGTTTGAAAAGTTCTACATCTGAGAAGTTGCATCCTGGGACCAGTTAGTGAGACGTGAAGCAGACCTGAGCTCATGCCTCAGCAAAGAGCCAAGTTCAGCCAGAATCATGGCTTGAATAGAATTTTTCAGGTGAGTCCAGTGGATGTCAACAAATCCACTTGAACCTATTAGAAATCATAATAAATGCATGTTTAAAACCACTAAATTTTAGGATGGTATTTTTAACGCAGCAACAGCTAACTGATCCTGAGCTAAGCTGACATTTGTTTCAGTCCTCCAGGGTCACAAAATTGGAGCAGCCCCCGCAGCAATGCGCACACACACACTGTCGCAACCCGTGGGCTCCTGTGGCCCTGGTCTCGGTTAGCACAGGAAGGAACCAGGCGAGAAGCGGATTAGAAGTACAAGCTTGTGGAAGGCGGGCTAGCCCTTACTTTCCAGGTAGTCCCGAGCAACCTCCGCACCAGCCTTTTATTGAAAGGGAATGATACAGGTGAGGGGAGTAATTAACAATGACTGCTTGCTGAGGGCACGGGCTCCTCCCCCAATGAACTCCTGTGGAGGAATGGCCCGAGGTCCACGCCTCAGCCGCAGATCATCTTGCTCGGATGTTGGCGTCTCCTACACACACATACACACACACTCATGCACGCGTGCACGCGCAGACACACGCAGACATGCACAGAAAAGGCAAAGCCTAAAATCCTTTTAAAATCCTTTAGGTTTCTGTCATTCTCTTGCTGTTAGTGTTTCTGTATGAGAGGTCAAGGTAAAGAATAGACCTTCAGTATTCAGCATACTTGAATAGCAGTGAAAAGTAATGTGTGTCTGTAGGTGGAGACATACGTGTACATATACACTTGTTATATCAGCCATGTACAATTATGGTTACTGCATACTGCAGTGACAAGATGTGAATAAAAAGTGCATGAAGAGAATTAAGTAACTTATAAATCTGTAGGTCAGAATTTTATTGACAAAAATATGGTAAGAAAATTGGTGTAAATTGGTGTAAAGCCAAAGTCTCAGAAATGACTTATTTTATTTGAAAGAACAGAATGCAACACAAACATGATGTAATTGGAAAGGAATCCTCATTAATTAATTTCAATTGTTGACTCGCAGAAGTCATAGTTTAATAGACAGTAAGAAGTTAGAGATGCCGCCGGCTGGGATGGTGCAGATTCTCATAAAGCTTTTTATATGAACACACACATGCCCACTTACACAGAGAACTGAATTTAAGTCAACTAAAAACTGATGCTCAATGTCATGTAAGTCACTGGGCAATCTATTCATTAATGTTTTCCAAATTCTATTTCAACTGTTCCAATATTTTGAAGGGCTGTTTCATCAAAACATGGCAGGTAACCATGGAAATCATAGACCAATTCAGTGGAGAGGAAAAATAAATTAGTTTGGCATAAGAGCAAGATGAGAATGTGGTGTTGTCTTCTAGGTGAGAACCCAGGAAGCAAGACCAAAGGAGTTAGCACCTGTGCAGTGATGGGTTTAAGAACCACATTTAGAAGAACCTGCACTTAAAATTTTCTTTAAAGCATTTTTCCTAAATAGAAGATGGAAATGAAGTAGAAAAATAATATTTAATTTTCCAATTTTGTCTTGATCACTTATTGGCTACTTGGATTTGGATAACCATTAAGCTCTCATGGCAGGAGATCACATTTTATAGTATTAGTTATCTTTGGTTTGTAAGTTTTAAGTGCAGTATTGCATGGAGTGCAGTCATCATAACAATCCTGGGAGGTAGAGAATGGTAGCCCCAGTGTACATATCAAATGCACAGAGGCTGGCCTGCAGTAAACAGGGAGGGGTGTGAGTTTGGGATTTGAACACAAGATCTACCCAATTTAAAGTCAGCGTTTATTCCATTGTACCTCTGCCGAATGCAGACTTGTATAACATATTACTCACATGGAGAATAGAGGGTTGCAAAGGATGCACTAGATAAAAATTGGGAGAAAAGAGGCTTATAGAGCACTGTTTTTCTTTTTTTTTTTTTTTTTTTGAGACAGAGCCTCAAGCTGTCCCCCTGGGTAGAGTGCCATGGCATTACAGCTCACAGCAACCTCCAACTCCTGGGCTCAAGCGAGTCTCTTGCCTCTGCCTCCCAAGTAGCTGGGA
>CAUYTI010096292.1:0-10533 GCA_963575145.1 Galago senegalensis | reverse complement strand
CTTGAGCCCAGGAGTTGGTGGTTGCTGTGAGCTGTAATGCCATAGCACTAGACCCAGGGGGACAGCTTTTGTCTCTGTCTAAAAAAAAAAAAAAAAAAAAAAAAAGACAAAAGAAAATACTTTTCTTGCTTTTTAATTGCTTTCACAGATAGTTGACTATTTAGAACAAAAATCACAATGTACACATCTAGAAATAAAATTAATAAGGGTAGCACAAAGGACAGGAAGATGAGAAAAAGTGGACTATTGTGAACTTCCCATATTTTATATGAAGTGATAAGAGTGTCCTTTACATGCTGTGTTAATAATTCATGTTGTAAACTCCAGAGCAACCACTAAAAAAAAACAAACACCAGGGTAAAAGCTAGTAGTGTTGATAGAATAAAAATATAAAAATTAAGTACTCAATTGAGAAGAAAGCTGAAAAAGAAAAAAGAGATGACACAAGTGGAACAAGATGGCAAATTAGTAGACCTGACACAGGTATGTCAACAATGATATGTAAATAGACTAAACACTGCACGTAAAAGTCAGAGACTATCAGAATGGGTTATGACCTTATATTGTCTACATAGAAAACACTTTCACTGTAGAAACATAAATAGGTTAAAGAATAGAAGAATGGAAAGTTATACACACTCCAGTCACAAGAAAGCTAAAGTGGCTATGTTAGTAACAGACAAAATAGACCCCTGTCTGCCTCTGGGATATTACCAGAAATACAGAAGCATATATGATAAAGGTAAAGGAATCAGTCAGCTTCAAAGCATATGGTGCAAAATTTGACAGGAAAAAGAAATCTATAGTAAATTTTAAGCACTCCTCTCTTAGTAATATGTAAAACAGAAAATCAGTAAAGTTGTAGAATATCTTTCTTTTGCAATAGAGTCTCACTGTGTTGCCCAGGCTAGAGTGCAATTGTGTCATCACTTCAGTTCCTAGGCTCAAGCATTCCTCCTGCCTCAGCCTTCCAAAGTGCTAGGCTAATTAGCCACACACAGCTAATTTTTAAACATACCTTCCTAACAGTTAAGACCCAGTAATTCCACTCCTGTTTACCTAAGACAAATGAAAATATCCACAGATTTTCATAGATTGGCATTTACCTGCTGTGGGTCCTGGAGTGAGTGGAGTTATACGATGGAATTCTTTAGGGTTATGGAAATTCTGTATCATGAGTGGAGTTAGGTTGTCTTAGTACATGCTTTTGCACAAATTAATCCAAGTGTACAGTTTAAATGGTTGCTTTTTTTTTTTTATTGTTGGGGATTCATTGTGTGTACAAAGAACCAGGTTACATTGATTGCATTTGTTAGGTAAAGTCCCTCTTATAATTGTGTCCCACCCCCAAAAGGTGTGTCATATACCATGACCCCCCTCTCTCCTTCCCTCTCTGCTCTCCCCTTTCCCTACCCCCACGCCCCACCATGTTCTAAGTCATTAATTGTCCTCATATCAGAAATAGGTACATAGGATTCTTGCTTTTCCATTCTTGCGATGTTTTACTAAGAATAATGTGTTCCACTGCCACCCAGGCTAATACAAAAGATGTAAAGTCTCCATCTTTTTGATGGTTGAATAGTATTCCCTGGAATACATATACCACAACTGTTTATCCATTCCTGGGTTGGGCGTTTAGGCTGTTTCATTTTGGCAATTGAAAATCAAGCTGCAGACAGCCCTGGTTCCATGCGGCGTGAAAGTAGGAGGCATATCTTTAAAGTTGATGATGATAGGTGGAATTGCCTAGTAGTATCAGGTTATAAAGTGACCAAACCAAATGTGATCCTCCGTTGAAGCAAGATGACTAACTGTATAGTGGAGAAGAAAGTAGAAAGGAAATCTGTGCAGAAGCCTGAGAAGATGATGAACGGGTAGGTGACAAGATTTGCAAGTTACATCCATCTTAAAGTGCAGACTGAAGAAAAAACAGTAATATAAGAAAATTAGAAAAGTACTTCTGATTTCAGACTTTCTATCTTTTAAAGCAACTCCTTTTTGAAGTTTTGAGTTCAGAAGACATTCAGAATTATGAGAAAAGTTGTATAGGAAAGAATTATCATTTTAATTAGCTTGGAAGTCCTCTGGCTTATTATGGTATTCTCTTTAAGTGCAAATCAGTGTGGAAATGCCTTCAGTTTAAAAAGTTTGTATCCCTCTTTTATTAGAGCATTCACACTGAAGAGAAATCCTGTGTTTATTGAGTTAGGAATCTTACACTCACATGTCACATCTCATTGAATGTAGAAGTCATGCTGAAGAGAAATACTGTCCTTCTAAGGAATATTGAAAAGCCTTTAGCTAGATGACAAATCTCACTGAACAGCAAAAAATTCACGTTGGAGAGAAACCAGTGAATGCACCAATACATCATTAAATATTAGAAAATTTATACTGGAGAGAAAGCTTCTTGAATATACTGACTATGATAACATTTTCTCTCAAATCTTATCCTTTACTTTGCATTTGAAGGCCATTACACAGAGAAACCTTATAAATGTAAGAAATGTGGAAATATATTTAGCCAAAAGTAAATTCTCATTTGTCAAAAAATTCATACTGGAAAGAAACCTTGTGAATATGGGCAAGCTTCCATTCAGATGTCACAATTCAGCAGAGAATTTATAGTAGGGAAAACCCCCCTCTCTCTCTTTTTCTTTTTCTTTTTTTTTTTTTTTTGAGACAGAGCCTCAAGCTGTCCCCCTGGGTAGAGTGCAGTGGCATCAAAGCTCACAGCAACCTCCAACTCCTGGGGTCAAGTGAGTCTCCTGCCTCAGCCTCCCGAGTAGCTGGGACCACAGGCATCCGCCACAACGCCCAGCTATTTTTTTGGTTGGCAGCCATCATTGTTGTTTGGCAGGCCGGGGCTGGATTCGAACCCGCCACCTTCAATGTATGTGGCTGGCGCCTTAGCCACTTGAGCCACAGGTGCTGAGCTGGAAAACCCCTTTGCTTGCAAGGTATATGGGAAAGTTTTCAGCAGAAATCAAATCTTACTGAGCATGAGCATTTTCATACTAGACAGAAACCATTTGAATGCAATGGATGTGGAAAAGCCTTTAGCCAAAAGCAGTATGTCATTAAACATCAGAACACCCATACTGGAGAGAAGCTTTTTGAATGTAATGAATGTGGAAAATCTTTCAGCCAGAAGGAAAACCTCCTTACCCATCAGAAAATTCACACTAGGCTCAGGGCCTGTGGCTCATGCAGCTAAGGCGCCAGCCATGTACACCTAAGGTGGCAGGTTCAAATCCAGCCCGGACCTGCCAAACAACAATGACGGCTGCAACCAAAAAATAGCCGGGCGTTGTGGTGGGCACCTGTGGTCCCAGCTACTTGGGAGGCGGAGGCAAGAGACTCACCTGAGCCCAGGAGTTGGAGGTTGCTGTGAGCTGTAATGGCACGGCACTCTACCCAGGGGGACAGCTTGAGGCTCTGTCTAAAAAAAAAAAAAAAAAGGTTTTTGATAGAATAGTCCCTATTTGTCTTCCAGAAGTCCTGATTTAAGCTCCCACCAGCCTAACAAGAGTGTTCCTTTCTCTTCACTCTGATGCTGGGATTTAACAGATATTTTAATCTTCATTTCCCTGAGAGGTAGAAAATAGCATCTTCTTATAGTTTTATTTTTAATGGAAAAATAATACTTGTATGTATTTATGGGATATAATGTGATGTTTCTGTATGTGTATACATTGTGGAATGATCAAATTAGGCTACTTAGCACACCTAGTACCCAGTTATCGTTTCTTTGAAGTGGGGACATTTAAAATCCTCTCTTTATTTTTTTCTTTTTTGGTATTTTACTATACAATATATAGCATATTATTATCAACTAGAGTCACCTTGCTGGGATAGAGTGCCAGCCCTTAATTCCTCCTAACTTTGTTACCCCTTTAATCTCCAGCCTCTAGCCTCCAGTAACCACCATCCTCCTCTCTGCTTTTGAGTTCAACTTTTTTAGATTCCACATGTAAGTAAGATCACGTGGTATTTGTCTCTCTGTGCCTGGCTTATTTCACCTAACATAATGCCCTCGAGGTTCATGCATGCTGATGCAAATGACAGGATTTCTTGGAATTTTTTTAATGGCTGAATAGTATTCCATTAAGTATATATACCATTTTTCTTTCTTTCTTTTTTTTTTTTAAAGAATCCAGATAATGGAAATTTTATTTTAGTATATTTTTGAAAGATATTCTTTCTTTAAGTTTTAAAACTTGCATTTTTGAACTTACTTAAAGAGAGTCAAAAATTCAGTGTAGTCTCATTGGGCTGGTGCATAAAAAGATATATTTAAGGCTCAGTTCTGTGACAGTCTAGAGGGAAAAGAAAAGGAGGAGAAAAAGAAAATTATGAAAAAGAATATTTTAAGTTGAGGTCTTTGGGTTGTGTAAGATAAATCAAGACACTAGTGGCTATTTTTTTCCTGTTTATAATTTGCCACCTGAAATGACCAGAATGCGCCCCATATCTTTCTAAAGATTTGTTTGTTGTTCAGAGCCCATGTGCAAATATTTTGTAAAGAAAATAAACAGGAAATATGCAAGTGGCATTATGTTGTAACTTGAGGACTCTGTCTTCTGAGTTTAAAAAAATGTATGCAATTGACTCATAATCATTGTACATATTTATGGGTATAGCGTGATATCTTGACACATGTGTACAATGTGTAGTGATTAAACCAGGGTGATTAGCAAACTATGTCACCTCAGACATTGATCATTTCTTTGTATGCCACATTTTTAAAAGCCACTCACTTGTCAACGGACACTCAGGTTGTTTCCCGATCTTGGTTATCGTGAATAATAATAATAACGCTGCAGTTAAGGTGAGAATGCAGACATCTTTTTGACATACTGATTTCAGATCCTTTGGGTATATACTCAGTAGTGGGATTGCTGAACCATAAGGCAATTCTATTTTTAGTTTTTTTAAGAACCTCATACTCTTCCAAAATGGCTGTGCTAATTTACAATATCACCAGTACTTAAGGCAATTTCTTTTAATCTTTTTTATCTCATGGCACACTTGAACCTACAGTGAAACTTCCATGACACACTTAAATTGTGTCAATCAAAACAAAGAGTAAAAAAAAGAAAAAAAGTATACTTCCTGTGCTTTGGACATCTTTTGATAATAATTTAATTAGTGCTCTTTAAAAATTTTCCCAGCATGGGTGGCGCCTGTGGCTCAAAGGAGCAGGGTGCTGGCCCCATATGCTATGGGAGGTGGTGGGGTCAAACCCAACCCCGGCCAGAAAAATTTCCCAGCACATCTAAGATCCTCTCACAACATATCAGTTAAAAATAACCGGTATAGGGTTTCATTCTCTCTCCATCCTCTCCAACGCTTACCTTTCATCTTTTCAATACTAGCCAATCTAACAGGTATGAACTGATAGCTCATTATAGTTTTAATTTGCATTTTTCTGGTGATTAGAGTTGTTGAGACTTTTCTTAATAACGGTTGGTCACTTGTATATCTTTTTTTGAGAGATGTTTATTGAAGTCCTTTGCCCATGTCTAACAGAGTTATTTTCTGTTGAGTCGTTTTGAGTACCTTCTATATTTTGGAAATTAGTCCCTTGTCCAGTGTATGATTTGCACATTTTTCTCTCAGTCCATGAGTTGTCTCTTGACTCTATTTCCTTTGCTGTGCAGAAAGAAAATAATCATTCTAATTTGCATTTAATGTTAATAAGTTTAAACATCTTTTCTCCATTTATTACTGAATGCATTCTCTTGTAAATGACTGGTTCCTTGACCAAGTTTTACATTATAGTGTTTGTTATTCCTCCTAGTGATTTAAGGGTTCTTTGTATATTATGGGTACCTGCTAGGCCAAGCTTCCTTTTAAAAATAATTGAATTGGCTTGGTGCCTGTAGCTCAGAGGCTAGGGGGCCGGCCACTGGGCTGGCAAGTTTGAACCTGGCCTGGACCTGCCAAATAGCAATGACAACTACAGCAAAAAAAATAGCCAGGTGTTGTGCCTGGTACCTGTAGTCCCAGCTATTTGGGAGGCTGAGGCAGGAGAATTGCTTAAGTCCAAGAATTTGAGGTTGCTGTGAGTTGTAGCACCATGGCACTCTACCTAGGGCGACATAGTGAGACTTTGTCTCAAAAATAAATAAATAAATACTAAATACATAAAATAAAAATAATTGAATTAAAAATAATTAAATTTAATTTTTAATTAAAAATAAAATAAAAGTTATAAATATTAACACCTAGACTATTGAAGATGAGCAGTTACATCTGTGGGTCCTAACGTCAGACAGACCTAATTTGAATACCAGCACTACTGTTTACTAATTAAATGACTTTCATCGAGGTACTCAACCCTTTAAGCCTTAATTTCCACATCTGTAAAACAGATAATAATGGTATCTATCCTTTATAAAGTTGTGAAAATTAAACGAGAATGTCCTCAAAATGTTTTAACACAGTTCCTGGAGCATTGAAAATGTTCAGTAAATGTCAACTATTGTTTTTATCAATGATAATCCCAAAGCCAATAGAACAAATGAAATGCAGTGCTATTATTATTATTACATACAACTGACTTTATTGCTAAATTACACTAAAATGGCACTGTGATTTAAAAAAACATGTCATGTGAACAAAGCTATTTTCCGTTTGAGCATATGTAATTTGTTCACTTAGAAACCAATGCGAGAACCTTCAGTCTCTGTGACCAGTAGTGCTAATGTGGATGGTCTCCTGCCCACCCCAAATACATAGAAACACCAGATAAAATACATACCTGAGATGAACGGGGAAGGAAATCTCTGGTGTTGGAAACCAAGAGAACTCAGTGGCAGTGAAGTGAGCTGGGGGTGAGTTCATGGTAGTCCACAGAGGGATCTAATTTGGACATGGGATGGGAATTGGGATTGTCCCACCTACATGGGAGGCGGAGATGAGCACTCTAGTCTGCAGCAGGCAGAGAACTACGTAGAGCCGAGAGCCTCAAAATTGAGACTGGTTCTTTGAAATAGAAACCTGGGAGCTCCGGCCAGCAAAGTGTTAAGGAAACTGACCCTGAGACTAAGCAAACACTGTATTGATACTAGACAAAGTGGACTCTAAGGGGCTTATTTTTTAATGATACAAAGAAATGACTCATCAAGATGCTATGTGGCCCGTGGGCCATAGTTTGAGGATGCCTGGAACTTCTAAATACCCCAAATAAAAACTAACAAAATTACAAGGTGCTATTAATAAATCTACCTCTAAAATAGGGATTTTTAAAAAAATCATGTATCTCTCAGAAAATGAAAGCCTGAGCAAACAAAGATTACTAAGAATGTGGAATGTTTGAATAACTCAGTTAACAAGCTTGATCTAAAGACATGTATAGAAAGCTGTGACCCGTAAACAGAGAACACACATTCTGTCCCATACGTAGGAAATATTTACCAGGATCGATGTGTACTTGGCCGCAAAGGAGATTTCAACAAATTCCAAAGGAATGCTGTTCATCAGCTGTTCTAGTCTGACTAGAGCAGACCTTGGGGAGGTAAGCTTCAGAGGAACTTAAATATTAGAACACTGACTGGCAGTAGAGAGCCACTGAAGGATTGGGGGCAGGAAAGCTGCAAGATCTTCACGAAGACGGACATCTGGAATTGAGGCCAAGTTTCTAGTCCCTTAATGTTCAAGGTCTAATGAGAAAACCAGCTCTAACTGAATCATGAGTTTGTGCAAAGTGAAGGCCAGATGAATCACTGGGGGCAGCAGTAGTTCAAAGAAAGCAAAAAGGGAGAATTCAGCTGCTGCGAATCCGTGGTCAGTAACACGGCCAGTGAACGCCGAGCACCTGGGGCCACAAGGGTCCGCAAGCACGGGGCTCACCGGGCAAAGTGTGATTCAGTTCTAGAAAGTCACCACTATCCTCATTAAACTACTGGTTAGATTTTTTGCATGTGTTTTAAATTTCATTTTGAAGCTTCTTTTGAATTTCTGGATAGTGATCTAACTGCACTCGCTGTTTTTACCAAGCTTTATGTTTGCTTGTGTAATAATAGAAACAGGAAAAACAGTGCTGTAAGTCTGACACGGTTTTTTTTTTCTTTTTTGGCTGGAGCTGGGTTTGAACCCACCACCTCTGGCATATGGGGCTGGCGCCATACTCCTTTGAGCCACAGGCGCTGCCCGACGGTTTTCTTCCATGTATTCATGTATTCATGTTAGAGACGTTCTAGTCTAATTGATTCTCCTCACTCTTTTGCATGGAAAATGAAGCCCAAAAAGGTGACAAATAATTGTGGTAATAGAAATTATTAATTATTAACACTAAAACTTTTAGAACATGTGCTGTGCGTTAGTCATTATACTAAGTACCCTCCATGCCTTTGCTTATTTCTGCCTTGCAACTATGCTAAGATATCAGCCCTACTTACTTTTCCTATTTACCAATAAGGAAATTAAAACTTAGAGGGATTAAGATGCTTGTCCAAAGTCACAAAGACCATAAACCCAGCGACCAGGTTTGGAAAACAAGGTTTTGTAACACCATAGCATGAGCTGTTAACCATTTTGCTATTCCTGTTTGACCTGGCCACCCAGGTTGCAACCCAGCCCAATTTAGACTAAAGATCTCTTGACTTGTGGTCTAGTATATTCCTTTTCTCACCTCAGGCCTCTATTCTCTACATTTCTTTGAAAGTTTACAGCTCAGCTACTCAGAAGGCTGAGGCAAGAGAGTCACTGAAGCCCAAGAGTTTGAGGTTGCTGTGAGCTGTGATACTATGGCACCCTACCCAGAGTGACAGAGTGAGACTCTGTCTCAAAAAACAAGAAAGAAAGAAAGTATACAGCTAAATCTACAGAGTAGTTCTAGATTGTATTATAAGAAAAACCTTTAATTAGGTACATCTGCTGTGTTGGAAGTTCAGAATAATTACTGATATTTCCACTTTAATTTGAGAAAACCTTCTGACTTTTCAGATTCCCCAGGATGTTTTAATTTGATATTTAACATGTTTTTTAGATGTGTTAAATATCTCTGTCACCTATAGCACACACCAGGTGTTCAGATTTCAGTCCAGATACTGGCCCAGTACGAATCTGTTGGATGGATAAATGAAAATCTAGAAGCACTTTCTACTTTCCACTTATGAACAGTTTAGATTTCAGAAGGCTATTTTCAAGGACAGGTTCATGTAAGTCCATAGTGACTAAAATGGATGTAAGTATTTCCCAAAAGTCCCCAGAAGCATTTCCACTAAAGATGGGTATAAATAAGTCCTGTGAAACTTTCGAATCAGGTCTGTTTTTCTCCTTTGAGGTCACATACCATCTATCAGACATCCTTTCTATAATTGTTTTGGTCTACACTGAAAATATGCTAAGGTATTAACCCTCCTCTTTGATGACATCTGCAGTTGTTTTGGGTTACACCTTATCTAAGTGACTCACTTGATAAACCACGATATTAAATCAGCTCTCTGCCTACTTAGTACCTGTACCAGTGGAACTCAATGGGTCAGGAGAAAACCCACATTTAATGCTTTCCTTTAAAATTCATTATTAATTACAAAGGGAAAAATAATAACTTTGTAGTGGAGAACCCCTGCAGATACCATGTGCCCCATGATTTGACGTGCTGAGCTACAACATCCCTTATGTGGTATTCTTACCAAAAATACATACCGGAATTAAATTGTCAGGAAACAAGGCTAATTTGGGGAGCATTATATGACTGACTTTCTCAAAAGTGTGACTGTGAGAAATGCAGATTGAAGATTAGTTAGTAATTATAAACCCAGATTAAAGGAGTCTAAGGAAACATAATTTAATGGAACGTGGGGCCATGAATTGGATTCTGGTCCAGAGGAGGACATTAACAGGACTATCTACTGAAGTAGAAAAGTGTCTGTGGTTTAGTTAATAATGGTAGATTGATGATTTCCTAATATTGACGATGGTACTATGGTAATGTAAGATGTTAACATCCGGGGAGGTGGGGTGAAGAGTATATGGGAATTCTTTTAACCATTTTGCATCTTTTTTGTAATTCTTAAATTATTTCAAAACTGGAAGTTAATTAAGAGAAATATATGTTTAAACTGATAATCACTACCCTTGAATATTGCTCAGGCAATATACCATATTTCCCTAAAGCTTTCATTCTTCCAAACTCTTAGACGGTTATTTCAAACAGTCTTGAAAGAACCTTGAAATACTCTTGAAAGAATTTTCAAACACTCTTGCAACAACCCTTCCACAGCTTCTTCCCCAGGTACATTCAGTGTGAAAATAGAGGCAATTAGTAGAATTTCCCCAGAGCCATTTCCAGGCATCTGTGACCCTTTACTCTGCTTTCTGTCCTGCCCTTTGGTGTCCCTGCACGTAGCCAGGGCCAAGCCCTCCACTTGTTAAGTGATTTTTTTCTTTTTTTTTTTTTAATTGAATGGTAACTATGTACATTAATGCACTTCTGGGGTACAGTGTGGGGTTTTCACATGCAATCTGAAATACTTCCATCAAACTGGTCAACACAGCCTTCATGTCATTTTCTCAGTTATT
>CAUYTI010096291.1:0-21594 GCA_963575145.1 Galago senegalensis | reverse complement strand
TTGATGTCCTCTGCTATTTCCTTTCTTAGGGTTTCATAATTTTCTTTATAGAGGTCCTTCACCTCTTTTGTTAGGTATATTCCTAAGTATTTCATTTTCTTTGGGACTATGGTGAAGGGAGTTGTATCCTTAATTAACCTCTCCTCTTGGCTATTGTTGGCATATACAAAGGCGAGTGAGTTGTGGACATTGATTTTATATTCTGCAACATTACTGTATTTTTTGATGACTTCCAAGAGTCTTGTGGTTGAATCTTTGGGGTTCTCCAGGTATAAGATCATATTGTCAGCAAAAAGGGAGAGTTTAACCTCCTCTGCTCCCATTTGGATACCCTTTATTTTCTTGTCTTGTCTAATTGTATTGGCTAAAACTTCCAGCACAATATTGAATAAGGATAAAATCATTTTTAAGTCTGTAGAAAATACTTTTTAAATTGAAAAGTAATGTCTGAATGTAGAAATAAAGATTGGCAATTGTAATGAACTCAAGAGCTGTTTTTTGGAAACAGAGGATAATCTCAAAAGTCTGATTATTCAAAAAGACTTTTTTGAATGCATATAACAAGAATAAGAGGGAGAAATGCTACATAGAAATGATATTAAGTTTAAAAAATGTGTCATACAGACCAGACTAGACTCTGCATGGGTAATGATTCCTGTGCAATTGATAAATAAATCTGAGAGTTCTTTCTGTGTGAAGTCTAAAAGTATAATAAACCTAAAAAACTGTAACAACTAAGAAAACAGTAACATGCAAACCAAATAACTTTCCCATATATCATTCATAATCTGTTAGGAAATACAGTAGAACCTTTGTAAGTTGATTACTCGAGGGACTGTAACAAAGTGGTCAACATACAGAAGTGGTTAACATAAGGAACTAGGCCTAATGTACTGATACATACATGTGGTATGTGTCCTGTCTATGAAAATTAGG
Organism: Galago senegalensis; assembly: GCA_963575145.1. Classification (NCBI taxonomy): domain Eukaryota; kingdom Metazoa; phylum Chordata; class Mammalia; order Primates; family Galagidae; genus Galago; species Galago senegalensis. The sequence goes on along the minus strand of CAUYTI010096291.1, from coordinate 20,658 downwards.
TCAACTTAAGGAAGTGATCCACTATGGAGGGCCTACTGTATAATGGCAAAAGGTCTATAAGGAATAACAAAGAATAAAAAAGGATGTTTCATAATAAACATGGAGTCAAATGAATCGAATTAAACCAAAATATTACTGGGAGATATAAAAAGAAAACTTCATTCAATGGACAGAAAGAGATTATTTTTATGTAAATTTATTATAAGATAATGCTAAATTAAATATTTATTAGCACTGTGTAATGACTTACAAAAAGGTTCTAATGGAAAATGCTTATGTTATAATGTCAAGTTATTAAAAAAATAGCATGGAAGTATGCCCAAATGTAGATCCCTGAATCTATAATTGGATGGCGATAGCTTTTCATTTTTTATACTCCTTTTATTGTTTTTCATAAGAAATATAAATGCCTCTGTAATGTGAAAAAAATATACACATTTCAATTTTTTAACAGTTTAGATTAAAGGTAAGTATTTGCTTTGGATTCCATGTGTTACATTTGGCCTTCCACATTCCTGCTTTTGTTATTAATTCGTATGGTTTTTAATTTCCATAGAAAGATGTGCGAGACATCCTCACTCCAATTGAGATTGAGGCCGCTTACCACCTCGGGCATCACGTCCTCAGTAAACGGAGCACAGAGGAATTCCCACCACTTCAGCCAATTCTTCAGCAGAAGAAAGAAAAAGACATGATTAAGAAAACAGTAGGAATATTTTCCTTTATTCAAAATATTATATGACCTATAACTAAACAATTTTTTAGAAATACAGACTACTTCTGAAGAAATGAAATATATCTGAATTTTCTTAACTTTTTTTATGAATAGCTTATTTTTTTAAAGTAGATGTATGCATATCTTGTTTCCCATTTTCTATATGTTTTGTATTCCCTTTAGCATATTCGGCTGAATATTTTAAAATATATATTTAGTTGCAGTAGTTGTTTTCCATATATATAAATACCAAATCAGGGCTCTAAATTTTACCTGTTGAAATAACTTAGTTCCTTTAATCCTACAGTTATTTATCAGTTGAACTCTGCTGACTAATTCTCAAACATTTTAAAGGGACAAAAGAAGTTATCAAGTTGATGTATTAATTTCATTTTTGTCATGTACTAGAGGCATGTTATTCTTTAAAATATATAGAAATAGAGCTACCGATTGAACTCAAAGAAAAAATATTGTCATATTTTATTTCCAGATAAAATTTGCAAGGTTTTGTGCCCACGAAAATTGTTCTGCTGATTTACAGGTTTCTGCAAAGATTGGATTTTTGAAGTAAGTATAGTACATTCCGTGTGATTCATTTGGGAGGGGTAATGCATGTGGACATATGGGTGACGAAGAGAAAAGAACTAAGAACTAGGCCCTAAGAATTAGCAACAATTAAGGGCGGTGCCTGTGGCGCAAAAGATTGAGGCGCTGGCCCCATGTACCAGAGGTGGTGGGTTCAAACCCAGCCCCAAAAACTGCAAAAAAAAAAAAAAAGAGAGAGAGAGAGAGAATTAGCAGCATTTAAAAAAAAAATAATAATACTCTGCTGACAGAGTTAAGGATCTATACATCATTCACAGTAAGTACACATTCAAGGATTACCACTTTTCATGGAATGAGCGTATGTGAGTACCAAGGCTTTATGAAGCATGTTTTAATCTTTTATTGATAACTCAGAAGATATTTCAGGATTTAATTGTGCCTTGGGTGATCATTATTGTAATTGTAGTTCTGTTTTAGACATTTGTAAGTGCTTGTTAATAGAATTTTGGTGGCAAAATGAGCTTCCACTTCATAATGCTTAGTTTTTTATTGCCTAGAAAACGGGTTATATCATTCAGACTGATCTATGAAACAATCCACTTATGATAGATTTGAAAGGGAATAAACTATCTTGGTCTTCTAAATTCATAGAAGGGGAAACAGAGTAAAAGGAAGATATAGCTGATGTGCTTAGAATAGCGTCTCACACAGTGAGAACTGGATGCATGTTGTTATTTTATGACGGAAATAAACCATTGCAATTTTGTATCATGTCTAGAGCACTATATGCAATTTTTTTGGCATATTGGAGAGAAGATGTGAAAAATAAGGGCCAGAGAGAAAGAGAGTCCACACTGCAGGGTGAGGGTTGATTATGATATGCGGGAAGTGAAGGAGGGGAAGAACAGACAGGGAAATGGGAAACGACTTTTAGGGAATTGAGATATAAAGGAAACAAGGTTAATTGGGGGCATGGCGCAAATTATGTTTGGAAGTTCTTCCAGCGTTCATAACTTGTGAGATTGCCCAGGGGCTAGAAGTACAAATTTCAAAGGCAGAAACACCAAAGATCAAATCTTAAGGGACTGTGTCATTTATAAGCTTAAAAGAAATAGGGAATCCCCGTGAGAGACTGAAAAAGTATCTACAGAGAACTAAATGAGAACTAAGTCCATGGGAAAACAGCCAGTGGAGAATATTAAAAGGGAGTATTTAGTATTGTAAAATTTATAGAGAGATTCCATAGTGTAATGGCTAAATTCAGAAGCTCATTGGAGCTGGTGGATAAAACGTGGCTGGCGGAGGAGGTAAAGGGTGTCATTGGCAAACGTCAGACAGGGCTCCCCGTGCAAGAGCAGGCAAGTGACAGGCCAGTGATTAAGGAAAGGACAGCATCCGGGGAACAAGTGGGTTCAACTGAAGAATTTTTATGTATTTATCAGATTTATTTAATCATGAGGAGGCATTAAGTGTCAGGGTCAGAAGCAGGGGAAAGAATAAGTTGGAGAGATATACCTTCAGTTTAACTCCCAGGCTGTGCTCTTCTGTCCCTACTTGAAATCTCAGCACATTTGACAGCTATTCACTTTCTCTTTCTCACATCTTTAATTTCCACGATGCCGTCCTCCTCCCATTCTCCTTCTACTTCTCTAGTCTTTCCCTCTTAGTCATCATTGGTGGACCATTAGTTTTGGCACCCCTCAGTCCTTTCTGTATTTTCCCTGGGTGGTCTCGCCCACAACTTCACCTTGGCTTGGCATGCCCACACAGCTGATGCCTACCCACGTATCCAGTTCATATTAGACATGTCCTCCCAGGTGCCCCATAGAGTCAATCCACCTAAGTCACTATCCAGGAATGTCACAACCATTAATAAGTTACCAAGACCAGAAACCTGGGGCTTGATCTGCATTCTTCCTCCCCACCCCATCTCTCTCTCTCTGTGTGTCTCTCTCTCACTTTGTCCCTCCCTCTCTCTGTCCCTCTCTTTCTCTCTCTCTCCCCTAACATCCAAAATTAAGTTCTCCACTACTTCTTATTCATACTTCTCTACCACTATGGCTCAAAACCAGACACTGAAAATTTCTTATCTCCAGCCATATAACTTAAGTCCTGCTCGGTCTCCTCAGTCTCACTGCGCTGTGCTCCCCATTCTTTCTCGTCTGCCTTCACACTGTCCCAGACGCTGCTGTGAGGCAGGTTCCTGCCTTTTCATCTTTGTGTTCCCAGAACCTAACAGAGCACCTGGAATGCTACAGGTGACAAACAGGTTTGCTGAGAGTAGAACAAGGTCCCAAATGGGATCAGACCTATGGATGGAGGAGTTAGCCTTAGAAAGAAGTTAAGATTCTCCTTAGACTAAAAAGTCATGAAAAAGATGCTTGACGTTATTAAGAAATTTCAGTGTGGACAGAAGGAAAATGTAGAGAATTCATGGATGGCTACAATGGAAGTCAAGTTCATTTCTGGTAAATGAGGGTTTTGGAGATGGGTTTGGGAACTTGGAAGGAATGGGAAAAGATTCAGAATAGCTATTGTGATAAAAGGAACAGGGAATCAACTAGAAATAAGTAAAAAGGAAGATAAACAGGGCTGAGCACTCTACTGGAGTGGAATCTTGCATGGCAGAGAATAGATTAATTATTTTCACTGAACGTAATGCCAGGATAGCCTTCAGGATTCATAGTCAAGAACCAACAAGCCCTAACATTTGATTGATAAGTGGACTTTGTACTTAAATTATTCAGATTGACTGCTCAGATAATCTAAAAACAGTGACTACAAACTGTACCCCAGCACGTAGCAAGGTGCTTTGTTGACTTATTAGTTGAATAACTTGTAACCTTCCCATTTATGTATTTCTTTTCTTCCTAAAATGCTTGGTTTTCTTGGTGTTTTGGCCGTCATGTACCTCTTTGGTAAAAAGAATTGTGTGAGGGACAGCTTTTCTAAGCCACAAATAAGTCATGTTTCCATTTTCTTAAATCAGGCATTTAAGAAATGCCTGCTGTCTACCTTTGTGATCTCTAACTGCAATCCCCTGGGCATAAGAGAAGGTGGAGCACTGAAATTTATAGGGGAAATATACCTGAGAGAGCTTGTTTCCTGAAGAACAAAGATGTGTCTTATTGCATTAAGATATGAAATTATTAATTTGAATTAGTCATTTGCCTCTAGTATCTGTTTTTCACAAAAAATTATCTACTTTGTGTTTTTACTTTTAAATGGCAATGTTTCTCATAACGATCAAGCTCATTATGATTTTAAATGGCAGTCACCAGAGTGTAAGACGGTGTTTCTCAAGGCGTGCTCTCCCAGCCAACACCGTGAGACTCACTTGGAATGCTAAGTAGAGATGCAAGGTCCTAAGATCCAGCTCATACAGATCAGAATCAATGGGGAGCAGGCCAGAAATCTTCATAGTTAATAGGGCTTCAAGTTCTTATCACACTTAAGACCCAATGTCGGGGGTGAAGTGCTGCAGATCTGAAGTCAAATTTACCTGCGTCCAGTCCTGTATATACTATGTTATTAGCTGCCTAACTTTTCCAGAAAAGCCTTTTAGCCTCTCCAGACCTCTTTCCTCATTGTTAGGTGGGTATGAATTGTACACACTCTTTTAGTTCATTTTAAAGATAAGACCCAATAAGGCAAGTGCATAGTGCAAAGCCTGATTCACAGGGAGTTTCAGTAAAAGCTATTACTATTTTTGATATATCATGTCTGGAATATTTATAGATCTTGATACATTTTTAAATGAAATATTTTTAAAATGAGATGAAATGTTGCAGATGCTAAACATTCTGCATATGTACTTTCTGTTCTGAGAACACACCTGGCTGTGACTGGTTCAGTCATTTGCAACCTTTACGAGGTTTGCAGGGACATGGATGCAGTGTTCAGTAGTGGGCACCATACCTTTCATAACAATTAGGAAAGTTACAGGCTATGTGTCTCTATTAAGCAAATGATGATTTGGGAAACTTTTAAATGAAAACTCTTCTAATAAATTTCTTAGATCCACAGTGAACGGTTCTGATGAAAAAGTGCTTTGCATTTTTAATAAATTATATTCTATCAGACAAAAATATGCCTTTCCCACTGAGGTGTTCTTGTCCCTTCTCAGAAACAGTAGGCAAATTGGAACCATATGTTCATTGCATTCTCCCAGCTATAACTCTGCTGGCACTAATGGTATTTATGTGCCCCAGAGCTATAAACCTGTTTTAGGTAAATGTATTTACTCAGTAAAGAACATGAATTTCTGAAGACCACAATAATAAACTGCCAACAGCACGCTAAATGGTGCTTATGTACTTTGTCTCATCTTTCCATTAAGTTGAGGCTTCCTCCTGTATGTCTAAATTCTCAAGACCATAAACCACATTCAAATGGATTTCCAGGGCAAAATAACCATGAACAAACTTTACTTCATCAAAATTACTAATGTAATTATTAGCCGTCACATAGGCAGTTTGAAATCAAATCCATCCCAGGCATTACTGACGGAAATAACACTACAGCACTTCTCGTGTACAGCTCAGTCGTGCTTCCCAGGATTCTAATACAGGCTTTCCCTGAGTGATGCTTTTGTATCTAACTGCAAGTTACAGGATACTTAACTAATATCATGATGTAGACAGTCATGAAGTCATCTAATTATTTTGCATAATAAGCAGTCTGGAGGTAGGAGTTCTTCACAGGTTTGGTGAGAAGCTACCCAAGATAGGATACTGGTTGCTATGTTTCTAGTCCTCTTGGTGTTTTCCTCATGCTTACAGTATGGCTGCAGCAGTGCCCAAGTTGTAAGTAAGATAAACGGGAAAAAAGCACAAGTGCTTTGTCTTTTTGAGGCTAGCTATTTGGGAAAGGGAGCACCTTATCAGATTTATTCTGATTAATCAGATTGGTGTCCCATGCTTTCTTCTGAATCTGTCTTGGCTAGAGACAGAGAATGGAGTCATCATGATCATGATAGATCAGTCATGATTCAGTCCCTGAAGCTGGACTAGAGGCAAGCGAATGCTGCCTCCTCCCTTAATAGTCTGGAGTTCTGTCAGCAACTAAAAAGGGAAATCACAGCTGGGGGAAGCAGCGAGCAATGAGCAACACCTGCCACTCTGCCGTTAACCACCAAAGAGCTGGGTTAATGTAATTGTCCATTTTTAAAATGGAGATAGTAGGCATGTTATGCCTCAGTGACCTCAGAAAGTGTGAAGAGGGTGAATTATGTGCTTCATATACTAAAACATTGATCTTGTAGTTCAAGTGTTTGTTCAATCTTGTGGTTCAAGTTTTTCTGCTGTTCTCCCCTTGACCTCAATGAATTGGCCTTTGTTCAATAAAAATCTACTTAAATGTCAGGTAACCTATCTATTCCAATAGGCAATAATTTCTCAGCATTCTCTTTTCTTGAAGTCAGTAGTGAATAAAAAAGGAAGGATAAGATTTTATTTGGGTCTGTAAGCTGCTTGCTAGAGGCTATTCTTTTGTCAAATAAATGAGTTGTGTGTCTTGACACAGTACAGTATGGTATCAGTTTACATCCTATTTTGATTAAAAAGAAGTTAGCTACGAAGTCCTAATTCATTTTATCAAGGCAAAGTGCATTCGTTATGCTAAAATTGGAAAACATTTCTTGCAAAATAAAACTCTCTCATGCACTTAGAAAGAACACAGAGCCTGGTGCTCTAACACATCCTTATTCTCTTTCTCCTCTTGCACTGACTACGTTAGGATTCCTTATGCACACACTACGTTGATTGGTTGAAGTTACATGAATTCTAGGCTGCTTTGTAAATTTCAAGTCTGCATTATGCACGTCTTAATGAAAATGAACTGTGGGTCCAGGGGAAAGCTCTGGTTCAGTCTTGTCGCCCTTCCAGATGTGCACCTGGTCCTTTATTATGTCTCACACAGGAAACGGGTGCCGAGCTTTCCTATGGCACCTTGTTAATGAATCAAGGTACAGCAAGATGTATATTTCTTTTTTAAAGAGTAGAATTGCAATTATGGTAATGTAGCAAAATAGCTTAAAAATGGAAAATAAACCAGGCGTCTAGCTGCTGAAATGTGAACGCTGTCTCCCTGTAATTTGCTGTTGTCTTGGAACCTAGCTGTTTATACTCCGCTTTCACCTTCTGTCGCTTGTCTAAGTGCCAACTTCTTTCCCCAAGGTGTTCAGTGACTAATGCTTTGGTTCTGAGCCAGAATATTTTATAAACGTCTATTTCTAGGCAGCTCTTCTACAAGTCTTAATTAAACTTTAATGTCAAACTGAAGTTTACTTTTAGAACCTCTGCGCTTCCTTCAGTTGTAACGTGACTGCAGGACAGTGGGGGAATATAGGACAGCCAGGTTGCCACCCAGTTCCTCTTTTCCACTTCACACAGTGCTACCAACCATATGCGTAGTTATGTAACCCAAAGGTTTACAGCACAGGGATGAGTACTTCACAGCCATTCCCCAAATTCTGGGATAGCATGCTATCATTCAGTCAAATTCTTGCACCCTGAAATGATAGCCAGGGATTTGAATTACTGCTTTGTTATTTATTATACATTCTCCCAGCGAGGTCCAACTTCTCAAATCAGTGATTAGAACCTAGAGATGGTAGACACAGAGTTGTTTTTGTATTCCTTTCATACTCATGTCTGGAATACCACCAAGGAGTTTTGAGGACCATTGAGGGGACCATTTCCTCTAATTCTGTGTGGTTTCTGGGGTGTGGGGGAATGCTTGTAGCCTTTGAAGCCTCTATTATAGTCAGAGTATTACAGGAGAGATTTTAAATACAGTAATGTGTGTTTATTTTGAAATTAATTATACTCATCAATCAGATTGCTCTATAGCAGAAGCCCACGTCCTTTTTCTGTGAAGGGAAAGATAGTATAAATATTTGAGCCTTTATGGGACAGAGATTCTCTCCCACAACTCAATTCTATCATTATGATGCAAAAGCGTTACTCTGTGTTCCAATAAACCTTTACTTATAGAAACAGGCAGACACAAGTTCAACCTACAGGCGGTACCTTTGCTGTGTGATATGTTTGCTTTTTGTATGTCAAATTTGCAGTATTTTTTTGTTATTTAAAAATAGTTGCCTATAGTATATTTTGGTATTTCAATATGGTTTATCACTACAACTTAAGCTGGTTGTCAAAATAAGTCAAGATCCAAAGATTTTAAAGAATTAATCATGGGTTAAATTATAATATGTATATATACATATATATATATAAAGAAGAGTCTGCTCCTGGATAGAGTAAAAATAGATTTAGATAGTTATGTATAATTAGCAGAATTCCATGTATGTGTTCACCAGAAGACTATAATCATTCCAAACTAGAAATTGCCAAAATTCTCATGGATAAATGTGCCATATTGATACAATACAATGTATACACAGAGAGAATAAACATTTTACAATTAAAATTAGAAATATATTAATCTCACAAACAAAACTTTGGGTATGTGAGGCCACACAAAAGAATACTCAAAGAGTATACTCTAAGATCCCATGTCTATAAAATACAAAATGGCACACAATTATTTCATACTATCAGAAATAGAGTGGTTAGAGGCAATAACTGAAGGTGGGCCTAATGGGGTTTTTTACCATAATGGTAATTTTTTTTCTCGATCTGAGTGCTGGTTTCATGTGCATATTCATTTGTATTGAACTGTACATTTAAGACATGTACATTTTTCTTTAAGTGGATTATACTTTGATAAGTTTAAAATTAAAAAAAAAAATCAGGGTAAGAGGAGAAGAACTTCCAAGCACAGTAAATTAACTAGTTTCTTAAAGCTATATTAGAGTTTTAAAAGTGGGAAAAAGCATCTATGATTAAAATCTTGTTTGCACATTGAAGTTGATACACATTATTTCTCAAAAGCCAGACCACCTTTCTGGTATTGGTTTTGCCAAGGTCATGGGATGATGCTATTAATTTATAGGTCATTAGCTTGTGTGGGTGGGATACAGATCAAAATAATGTTATACTGATAGATATTTACTTTAATGAAATGTTTGGAATTTATATACAATCACAGAACAGATAAACATGGCTATATAATTATAATTTTTTTATTTCTTATAGCATAACTGTGTACATTAATGCAATCATGGGGCACAGTGTGCTGTTTTTATATACATTTTGAAATACTGTCATCAAACTGGTTAACATAACCTTCATGCCATTTTCTTAGTTATTGAGTTAAAATGTTCATACTCTGCTTTTAGAAAGATTCACTTGTACCCTTGTAAGATAAACCATAGAGATGACCCCACCAATCACCCTCCCATCCACCTCCCTCACCTCCCCCTCCCACCCCTTCCCATATTCTAAGGCTATAATTAGGTTATGACCTTCTTATAAGAGTTATGAATTTGTTTCAAAGTAGGGCTGTGTACATTGGATAATTTTTCTTCCATTCTTGAGATACTTTGCTAAGAAGAAAATTTTCTAATTCCATCCATATAAACATGAAGGAGGTAAAGTCTCCATCTTTCTTTAGGGCTGCATAGTATTCCATAGTATACAACATATACCACAATTTACTGATCCATTCATGGGTCGATGGGCATTTGGGCTTCTTCCATGACCTAGCAATTATGAATTGGGCTGCAATAAACATTCTGATACAAATATCTTTGTTGTAATTCGATTTTTGGTCTTCTGGATATATACCTAATAATATGTGTGTTCTTATATATATTATCAGTACCATGCACTAACTGATTGAGTTACTGGAGCTTTGTGTTCTTATACATGAAGTGAATTTCTTAGAAATGTTTTATTGTTGAGTTCTGTTTTATTATCCGCTTTCTCAGTTACTGTTTTTGAATTCGTATATTTAGATCATTTTTAAATTTTTAATTCTTTATTAAATCATAATTGTATACATTAATGCATTTAGGGGGTACAATGTGCTGATTTGATATACATGTGGAATGCTTACATCTAACTGATTAACATAACCGTTTCCTTGCTTACTTATTTATTGTGGCAAAAACATTCATACTCTATTCTTGATAGTATAGAAACGTATCATTGCATTATGCCCATTAAGTTCATCCCCCACCCCAAACCCTCATATGTTTAAAGTGATGATTGGTATGTTTGGAGTTATACTTGCCACATTTGTTACTGCCTTCTGCTTATTTACTTATTCTTTTCTTTATCTTTTCCTCTGTTTATTTTTTTGTTTTCCTGGTTTCTATGGAGAATTTTGTAGAATTTCTTCTCCTCTAATCATAACAATTATACTTAGTAATATAATTCTTTTGTATTCATTTGCTTTTTTTAGTTATCACTGAGTTTGAAATAGATCTTTAAGATATTCTGTGTTCTTTATCAAATATCACTTTAACCCGTATGAAGCAGTGTATCTTGTAACAGGCTATTTTTATCCTTATCTCAGTCCTCATAATATTGCCATCATTTATGTATTCACAATTGCAATCACCAAATGCATGTCTCACCAAATATAGTCTTGTTTTTATTTTTTCCATTTTTTGCTGTTATTGTTTTTTTTTTTATTAAATGATAACTGTATACATTAATGCAAACACGGGGTACAGTGTAGTGTCTTCACACACATTTTGACATACTTTCATCAATCTGGTTCACATAAATTTCATGTTATTTGCATAGTCATTGTGTTTGCTGTTATTGTTTAGAATAAATCATTTCCTATTATATCAAGTAACTTTTAACCTTCATTTATCTCTTTAATGCTGCTCCTCTCACTCTGTAGACCCACATTGCTGACCTATGTTATTTACCTTTTCTCTGAAGATCCTTTTTTAACAGTTTTTGCAAGGCAGATGTCCTGGACACAAATTCCCTCAACTCATGTTTGTTTCAGAAAGTTTTTATTTCTGTTCCAGTTGTGAATGACAGTTTTGCAGGCTGTGGAGTTCGAGTTTGATGGTTGTTTCTTTTTATTACTTTAAAAAATTTCAGTTTCTGTTTGATTACATGGTTTCCAAAGAGAAGGCAGATGTAATCTCTGTCTTTATTACTGTGAAGGTAAGGGGTTTTTATTTCCCCTTCTAGTTTCTTCCATGATATTTTCTTTCTCATTAATTTTCTGTATTTGAGTGTATGTCTAGGACTTTTTTTTTTCTGAGGTAGAGCCTCAAGCTGTCACTCTGGGTAGAGTGTCTTGGCATCACAGCTCACAGCAACTTCCAACTCCTAGGCTCAAGCGATTCTCCCCCCCTGCCTCCCAATTAGCTGGGACCACAGGCACCTGCCACAATGTCTGGCTATTTTTTGGTTGCAGCCATCATTGTTGTTTGGCGGGCCTGGGCTGGATTTGAACCTGCCAGCTCAGGTGTATGTGGCTGGAGCTTAGCTGCTTGAGCCACAGGTGCCACGCCATGTCTAGGATTTTTTATCCTGCTCTGAGCTCCTTAATCTGGGTTTGGCGTCCAAATTAATTTGAAAATATGTCAGGCATTATTGCTTCAAATATTTTTCTCTTTTTTCCTTCCCCTTCTGATCTAATCATGCATAGTTTTTACCTTTTGTAATTGTTCTGCTGCTCTTTGATTTTTCAAGCTGTCTCGTTGTTCTCTTTTGATTTTACATTTTGAAGTTTCTACTCCTTAAGCTCAGTGATTCTCTTCTTAGCTGTGTTGATTCTGTTAGTGCATCCATCAAATGTATCCTTCATTTCTTTTGTGATGTTTTTATTTTGAGCACTTCCTTTGGATTCTTAGACTGTCCATCTCTCTGTTTGTGTTGATACCTGCTCTTGTATCCTGTCTCCAATTCCATTTGAACATTAATCGTATGAATCATAATGGCTTTATAGTTTCATTAAAATAATTCCATTATCTTTGCCATATCTGAATGTGATTCTAACTCTTGCTTTCTCTACTCAAACTGTGCTTTTCCTTTTTTTTTTTGTAGTTTCTGGTCAGGCCTGGGTTTGAACCCGCCACCTCTGGCATATGGGGCTGGCACCCTACTCCTTTGAGCCACAGGCCCCACCCCCTTTTTTCTTTTTGAACGTCTTGTAATTTGTTGTCAAAACCTAGGCATCATGACTTGGGTAAATAAACTGAAGAACATAAGGATGTACTGTGAGGTTCACCTGACGAGAGGTTAGGCTGTGTTTACAGAAGGTGGCAGAGGCTAAAATTCCCTCTGTCCTTATTTTTGTCTCCTTGTTTTCTTTCATACATCCTCAATAACTCCTATTACATGACTTATACCACACAGTTGTGGTTTCTAGTTACTACACAGAAGTCCCATAGTTATAGTGCTAAGGTACAGAGGATGGAGAAAAGTTCTATAGTTCCATGGTGAGGTCTCAGTTTTCTGTGAGCCTGAGTGTCCAGATTGTGAACTTCGCCAATGCTACTCAGGCTTTTCCTTCTTAAATAAGAAAATAAGAATAGAAGGAGCAGGAGTTGGGTGTTTCTCTTCTGTCGGGTTACTTAGTGTCTGGCAATACCCCGTGTGGTTCTGGTATAATGGTTTCTCTTGGAGGCAGGCCTTTGTAAGGACAATGTAATACTCTGCATCTGTTTCAATATGGCTGCTTATCACCTGTCTCTGTGGAAAGCATGAGGGGATTTTTTCTCCCCCATATTCACGTTGAGGACTCACTAGGACTCCCGGCAATAGTCACACAGATGTGACTGGGCACCCCGGCACTGTCCACTGTTATGCTGTCCACACTGAGGGTGCAGGGATTCTTCAATGGTGGGGAGTTTTTCCTCCCCCACGGACCAGTTTTCTTGAGGATTCTGACCTTGGGGTTCTGCTTTGCGTTAGGGTGATTCTACATATGTCTTTTCAATCCTCCAGGGATTAGTTAGGTTGGTGACATCAGTTCTTGGATAGATCTATTAAGAAGTTTTGATCTTCAGTTTGTTCATTTTTTTCCTGTTATGTGGATAACTCCCAAGTACCATAATAGCTGGACAGGAAGTCAGGAGTCCAGTTCTTTTGGTTCCTTTCAGGTTTCATAAACATAAAGTGAAGTTTGAAATGGAAGTTAACCTGGTAAAATAATCTTTTTAGCAAAGAACTTATTGAGCAAGACAAATATATATTCCCTATCAGAAAATTATAATATAAATAATTTTTCTCCCCTACCAGGGTATTAGGCTGACACAGGGCAGAGCAGGTCACTCTATCTTGAGATAGGTGTAAAGTAAAAGTATATCAATGACTTTTTGTTTGCCCTCTCTAGATGCATTTTTCTACAACAATATTATTGTAAGTTGCTTTGATAGTTTAATGATATTCCAGTATTTTGGCCAGACTTGGGGGCTGCTCTCAGCACACGATGACCATTTATTTCATTCAAAAGGGGAAATGTGTTTTCAGGGTGAAGAAAATGCTTCTTTACCTGGCGTTAAAATGGGTCCTGCCCAGATTTTGTTTAGCTGTATTTCTGAGATGATGTCTTTGTGTTTGGGAAGCACTTCTTGTAAACGTGAGCTGTCATTTCTGTTTTCACTTGTGCATTTTTCCCACCATCTCTTACTCTCTTTCTGACTTGAAAAATCTTTGTTTCAGTGGCTGTCAGAAGTCATAAGGCATGATTCGTGTGAATTGCTTATGAATGTAGAAAACACCAATCTCAGTTTAAGACTTTTAAGGTACATTCTGGTGAGAACAGGAGGCATGCCTTAGTGCAAAGATTTTTCCTTTAAAAAAAAATCCCTGGTTCTGCACTTTATGGATATTGGATTTCACACACAAAACGATCAGGTTAATGATTTCTTAGCTTACAAATTATAAAATCTCTGCCATTTCCATTCTAAAAATTATATAGGTTTATGTTTATTTACTAGTATATAATCATTTGGGGGGCACAAAAATAAGTTATTTATCTTTGTGCTTTTTATCAGAAATGCCTGATGAACTATCACCATTCTAGTAGGGAATTCTAAAGTTTTTAAATTTTTAAACCTATTGTAGCAATAGAAGGAAAGCTTCTCCTCTGCTGTTTGAAGGTTCTCTGCTGAAATGAACCGACAAGAGACAGCTTAATAGGAGAAGAAAACATAGAAACTTACTCACATGCATAAACATGAGGGCCACTCAAAATAAGAGATTCAAAGAAGGCTCATAGGATTTAACCTTAAATAGCATCCTGATCGGCTTGGTGTTTGTGGCTCAAGTGGCTAGGGGGCCAGCCACATACACTTGAGCTGGCGGGTTCGAACTCAGCCTGGGCCTGCCAAACAACAATGATGGCTACAACCAAAAAACAGCTGGTTATTGTGGCAGGTGCCTGTAGTCCCAGCTACTTGGGAGGTGGAGGCAAGAGAATCACGTAAGCCCAGGATTTGGAGGTTTCTGTGAGCTGTGATGCCACAGCACTCTACCCAGGGTGACAGCTTGAGGCTCTGTCTCAAATAAAAAAAAAAAATAGCATCCTGCTCATGGCGAGTGGAAGATATAGATGTAGGCAATGTAGAGGGACATGAAAGGAAATGAATGAGCCCAAACAACAAACACTTGGCCTGGTACAAAGATCTTCTGAGCTCTGGGGGAGGCAATGGCAAATTGCAGAAAAGTGAGGGGCAGAACTTCACTGTGAACAAAGATTATCTTGTTATACAGGTAATGTCTCCCAGGAAATCTCTCAGAACTTCCCTGAGAAGAATAAATGAAAACCCATAAGTGATGCCTGAAAGAATATCTGAGATACAGGGGGAAGGAGAAGATAAGGAAGAGACCTCAGTTCTGAGGCTTGTTTCTGAGGCTTTACAATTGCCTTTGATTCAAAATATTTAGCATTCCAAAGTGGCATATTATTGGATATTGCTTCTTGTGAAGCAATACAATGAATTTATTATGGTAAACTATGCTTACTATATTGGTTAGTAGAAACTGTAAGTACTTCTTTTTTTTTATTGAATAGTAACTGTGTACATTAATGCAAGTACTTCTTATTATGTTTTGAACTCAAATTGAATTTTGTTTCTTGTTCTTCTAGATCTATCAGCCACAATATCAAGGTAAAGTTCTCAAGTTTCTGTTTCTTTACAGTAATTTCTTATCACTGGGATTTCATGTAGATTGTGATTCAATTAGGAGTAAAGACAGGGACTTCTTATGTCTGGTTGACATCTGACTTCTTGAAAATCATACCTGTTCTGTGAGGAACTCTGAATGACAACATGGAGGGAGTTACCATTTACTGAGATAAGAGATTAGGTGGAGGAAGAGGTCATAAGAATAGGGAGAATAGGTTGAGTTTAGCTTTGTATAAAAATGTATAGGAAGCAAGTGATATTATTAATCTGAAGTGTGGGAGAGTAGTTTGGCATGATCTGGGTATTGGGAAAATGGGAAAATGGTCAAGACTCCTGAACCTATCAAGAAGTTTAAGGCTCAGAGAATAGCCCAGTTCTTGCCAGGCACAATATGGGTATAACACATGTGCAGAGTGTTAAGCGAAGGTCAGTGGAGAACACATGAAAGGAACATGTTTTAAATGTGGATAATTATTTCTGTACATACTTCACAGACTGTGATGATCAACTAGTACCATATATCTGGAGAGCTAGGGTAGCTTTCTGACACATAGGAGGCCCTCAAATGGGAACATTGTTATAGGGAATGCAGCATTAGTGATGTTGAGAAGATGATCTCAGGGTAGCAGAGCTCATACCATGGCAGAGAGGAGATAAGTTGCACTTCAATGGCAAATAAGAGAATTAAAGGCCAGTCTGAGGGGTCTAGAACCAAGGGCTGAATTCCAGGTGATCCACATGTGTTACCCACTTGTAATATGGGTGCTAGATGCATGTTGTCCACCTTTACAAGGTAAAGGTGGTAACATCCTCATCTTGGGAATGAAAAGGCTTTTACAGGGATGTTGAATTATTCAAATCCTCCATAGAATACGTTGTCAAGGCAAGCTTGTACCCAAGTGTGTTTAATTTCACAAAACACATTGAAGGAACCTGCAGCCCTACTCCAGGATCTCAAGTAGGAGAATGTTCTGGACAGCAGGAAGATCTTGTAGGCCTCTGAGTAGCCAATTGCTTGACACTTTGAATGTTCTTTCTTTGGAATTGCAAAGAGTGTGTGGAAGTGGCTCAAACCCTGGGGGAAAGGAGCCATTTTTGAAGGGACCTGTGTAGTTAACTTGATAGATGCAGGACAGAAGTGTTTATATATAGGACACTTGTTTTTCCTATCTGTTTTTTCTCTGATGAGAATACAACTATTTGAAGTCATGGAATTTTCTAAGATGAGTAGTGTCTATTGATAGGCGAGGTATTAGGCAAAGAAGATGTTTGTTCTTGATCTGTGAAAACATTTTGAATAGGAATTTCATTGAATGAAGGTTTTTACTTTCAATTTTTTCTTACATTTTAAATGCAGCTAACTAAACCTTTGTAAATGTTTGAATGGCTAAATTAGCCATTGCTACTGAAACATTGGGGGTAGTTCGCTTTGCTAATCATGGAGATTTTCTTTTGTCTCCTTTTAGTTAATCTACAGCAGATTTCAATGAAAATAAATCAAGTCAAAAAAGAAAATGAGGAACTCTTACAAAAAATATCTATTTATGAACAGAAGGTATCATTATTCTTTCAAGTTTTAGTTTTTCATGGTTTAACTTGAAGTTACTTCCATCTCCTATAGTTTAGCTATTTTGCTCACTTTTCTTTCGCTGAGTATCCAAGTTCATGCGTTCTATAAACTGTCACATTCAAGATAAGCTTTATGTATGTAATAAAGTACTCTTTTTTGTTTTAGGAGTTACACACTTAAAGATACTATTCTAGTACTGTAATTGAAATTTTGGATTCCAATTTTTGTCACATATTTATACAGATCAATGAATCAAAGAAATGTCTTAAACACAGGCATAGGAATGATAAGATTCTTTTAGATACTCCATTGAAATATCAGACTTAAATTTAAGAGACATCAAAATGTCAAAAATCTAAACTTGGTAAGCATTTGGCTGCTATGTTTTACCATAAATGGAAATTTCAGCCTTTTTTCCCATTGAGTTGAGCTCTAAATTTTCTCTTACTGTTCACCATGGTCAAAGTATGGATGTGTGGGAGTTCAACCCTTTTCTGAACAATGATCTAGAATTGAGTTTGGATATCACAATAACTTTTTATATTCAAGAGAATAGGAAATATGTCTTATTTTTATAACCTGGGTAATCATGTGTATTACATTATTTAGCACTGCCCCCAACTGAGAAAATACATGAGAAATGAAGGAACATATCCAGCCAAGTTGAAAAGTACCTTTTCCTCTTAGTGATTAAAAAGGAATTTTTCATGAGAATTTGAGGAAGTTTTATTTATTCCATTTAAGCTCCACTTAAAAAATATTCTGTGAGGAAAATCCATGCCTTTTAAACATGTTTGGTTGAGCTATTTCAATGGAACAATGTTCTACTTTCTTTGCTTTCCCTTTGCCATCATTTATTCCTTTATCTCATAAGCAGTTAGGTCATGGGTACCAGATACTATTCATGGCTCATAGTGTTTTTGTTCCTCATTTCCTCCTGAGCTTGGCATTTTTTCTAGTCCCAAACTGAATAAACCAATTTCCATGAGATATACTGGTAATGGTAGGATACAGGTTTCTGTTTCATCTTTTGAAAATATCATCTAGTACTTCTGTTGAAATCCTAGTGCATGTTACATTTCTAGCTTATGAGAAGATACCAGAAAAAGAATTTATTAAGGGAAATTAAATGGTAAAACACCAGAGAAGACATCAAAAATTTCTGAGGCAAATGACCTACATCTGCTACAGGATTTTCATTGAAATCTTAGCTTGAGGGAAACAAATCTTTCATACCTTAAGAAGATAAAATCCTGTGATATCTACATGGAATTTTTGTTCTTGGAAATTAATTCATTAGTGAGAGTGTTTTGCATTATGTTTCAATCACCCTTAATGAATCCTAAAGCCAGTGACAGGGAAGAGAAACTGAAATCTGAGGGAGACAGTACAGCAGAAAAATAGGCAGCTGACTGTCACTGAGGATTTAGTAACAAAAGTTACTCCCACAGATTACATCGCTCAGAGAACTGAATGTAATACTTCCTTTTCAAATTAAAAGAAAAATTCACTGTGATAAAATGTGGATCACAGGATCAGAATGAGCCTAACCATGTATAAGTGTACAGTTCTGTAGTGTTGAGCATATTCACTTTGTTGTACTGATATTTCTTATTATATACTTTTTCTCACATCTCTCTCAAAGTCAAGAAACATAAAAAACAAACTGGATAAACCAAAACCAAGAGCCTCCATGGCTAACAACTACTTCCTGGAAGGTATGCCATTTGTGGGGGAGAAGTCCCAGGGAGTGGAAATGAGTTTTCCTAGGAAGGTGAAGAAGGACCTCCTTCCTTCAGGATTCTCCTCTCCTTTCTCCACCCCAAACATGCTTTCAGGTGCATCTGTACTCACACAAAGAAAACTGTTTTCCTCCTCAGGAATGGTAATGAAGCTGAAACAACAATGTGAAGAACTGATAAATGAGAACACAAGAAAGGAAGAGGCATTGGCACTACTGAAGACCAAACTAGACAACGCATATGAAGTGTGTCAACAAAGGCCAACCGTGACAGAAGAGTAAGATGTTTATGTGTTCATTAATGTACTGTGTGTGGTATGAATGTGTGTGAATCTATGTAGACAATGGTAACTTCCTTTAGAATACTTTCTGCTGTATTTGTGCCTAATTAGTTAAAAAAATGCTTGTCAATACTGCCTTGATTTCTGTAATCTGCATTGTTTCTTTCTCTTTATGCATCTTTTTTGTGATTCATTGGTCTGAAAGGAGGGCTGATACACACACTGTTTCACTTCAACATCTGAATCCCCTCTGGATCCATTTCTATAATCCTTTAGGTTTCTATCACTTCCCATTGTGTTGCCCTGTGATATGTGTAGTCATATTGTATTAAATGCATGACACTGGGTAAAAATATTTATACAAGAATTGAGACATAGTATGATGTCATTTATCCTAGAGGTGAGGGGAGTTCATGTCTAGCAGGCTTTCATGGTCACTAACAATATTGGCATCTAGAACCTCATTGGCAATGAATTCTCTCATTGCTGAGACCCAACAAAGGCTCGTGTATTTCCTGTCACATTAGTTTCTAGATCACAGCTCCTCTGGGTCCCAAGCAAAGCTAGTAGAGTTTGGATGGTCACTTTTCATTAAACCATAAATTCCACTCAATATGGAATGGAATGTGTATGTATATTAAAGGTACTTGATGTCCTTGTATCTCAGTGGCCTTTTCTGGAAGTCATTGATGAAAGTAGTTGAAATTGGTCCTTAATTCCAGGCTGACCTGAAGCCTCCTTCTCCATCTTTGCCTCATGTTTCCTTATAGCCATGTAGTTTGATGCATTACATCAAATCAGATAAACTCAGCCATATCTTTCCTATTCTGCCCAGAGTTTTCTACCATTCTCAGAGAGGTCAGCTCCTACATGTCCATTCATGCATATTCTGAAGTTGAACTGCCTCAGCTTCCCTCAACACTGAGATTTCAGTTGTATGGAGGTAACATAACTCCAGTCACCTTTTACCGGATTTTCTGACCCAGAAACATCATTGGGAGCACACAGTGAGACAGCTAAGGACCTTAGAAGCCATGGTGACTCCAACACCCAAGCACTGAGACAAGGAAAATTAAAGAGAAGGGGTTAGAGTGAGGAGAAATAAGGGAAAGAAATTGAAGAAGAAAACACAGGAGGAGGAAACAAAAAAAATCTGGAATTGTGAAAACCAGAACAGTTCAACTCACTAAACGGATCAAAAGACTGTTACTACAGGGGATCCCACATGTTCACACATATAAAGAAACTGTGGACATTACAGGAATGGAATTCACAGTATGGATGGCCATGGCATTGAAGGGAATTGAAAGGACAGTGGGTAACAACCAAAAGAAAATACAAACTTGACCAAAGTTATGAATGAATGAAAAGTATGATGAAATTAGAAAGGATACATTACAGCTTAATGCATTGAAGGAGTCATTCAGGGAACTTAAAGATGAAGTAGAAAATATCAATAACAGATTAAACCATGGAAAAGAAACAATCTCTGTCGCGACCCATCAGGCTCCTGTGGCCCTGTTCTTGGTTAGCATAGGTAGGAACCAGAGAAGCGGATTAGAAGTACAAGCTTGTGGGAGGCCGGCTAGCCCTTACTTTCCGGGTAGCCTTGAGCAACCTCCGCACCAGCCTTTTACTGAAAGGGAATGATACAGGTGAGGGGAGTAATTAACAATGACTGCTTGCTGAGGGCACGGGCTCCTCCCACAAGGAACTCCTGTGGAGGAATGGCCCGAGGTCCACGCCTCAGCTGCAGATCATCTTGCTCGCATGTTGGCGGCTCCTACAAAT